>JBAMJV010003294.1:67500-125000 GCA_037951105.1 Echinarachnius parma
CATGTGATATTTTGTTGAAATAATGATTAAATAGAGAGATCATCAACAACTATTTAAAAACCGCTTTTGAAAATTTTTGAAAAAGTGTAATAATTTTTTTATTTTTTTCAAAAAATCGTATTTATTTGGGGCTCAAATAAATACGATCGGATATATTTATTGATATTTCAGCCATTTCTGAACCGATTTTTACCAAATAAAGTTTATTCTGCCATTAAAATTGCATGTTCTTTCAAATTCGACACTCAGTTTTTCATTACCTCACGAAAATTTGTTGTTGTGCAGCGCCCTCTCTACCAAAACTGAACTACCCCTTTAAACATACCTCACTATATTCGTATCACCAATACAATTATAACCATGGAACAGCGTTCAGTTATCCAAACTGTTCTTCCGTTATAAAGATATGCATTACTCAGTCATAAGACACTAATTTTCCATGGGGTTTACAGACATCGCTCAGTGGACATATCATATCACAGAAATACACATTTTATCGACCATTTCCCAGATTTGTCACATGTCAACAAACTTACTAGATCCCTTGACAAAAAAAAAAACATTGCGTAAAGTAAACCCCCGAAACGATCCTCATTCATGATAGCATCGAATTTTATTAAAGCCATATTATTATTTTTAAAATTTTAGTATACGTTTTATTTCGAGCTCTAAAAATCAACAAACATCCAATTGAAATATAGGTTCAAGTCATAATCGTTCTAGCTCTTAAAAATGCTAATTTATTTCATATAATATGACAATATAACAATCTCGCAATGTTTGAATTTTGGCTTGGAAAAGAAGGACAGTAAAATAAGGCTCAATGCTTTTACTGAGCAAACTTATCTCAGTCATTTTGTGCCCAAGAGCGATTGGTTAAAGCTTTCTTTGGGTCATAGGTCAAGCAGTATTAGTCTTCATTCTCAGTCGTCAGTTATAGGCGTCATACTAATACGGCTATATTGTGTACGTTTACATTCTCGCATTATTTTATGATTTATCAATTCTATAAAATATGCACTGTAAGTTTAATTGCTACACATAATTATATAATTATACGGTATCCTAATTTCAAATTTCAAACGCTCTTTAATAACTTACTTTAGTATCAATTACAACATTTCATCCATGTGGCTTGATTTGATTTAAGTTAATAGACACCTCGAATTAGGTAATGCATCGTGACAAATATACTCCTATTTATTCCCAAAATAAATAAATAGGGGCCTAATTTAATTTCTTGAAAATTGTGATTACGAGTAATTTCCCTTTGACGTCACAGTGACGTAGCAACGTCACAATCGTTAATCCATTAATTACAAAGTGGACATTCGCAATGTGTTTGTCATTCCGCCCTGATGGACAGATTAGCGTGTTACAGAAAATAATATTGTATGGAGCAATAAATTGCAGAGGAATTTTATTTCAATATTTATTTTAGTTTTTGTTGTTTTTTCAGTTTTATTTATCCAGGTTAGCCTCTTCAGTGCTCTTTGCACTGTTCTCCCAGAGGGACCTGCACCTAATATTATTTTTAACTTGGCAATTGAATACATACCCGCGATTAATCTAGCAATTGTCCTACAACCACTCACATCGCATAAAGCATGCTAGTGCAAGAAATATAACCATAAAATCATACATTCCTGAAATAATATTTCTCGTAATAAACCAAAGTTCGCAATTTACTCACGTTATTATAAATATATAAGAACAGTGTTGAATTTCAACCCCCAAAAAAACACGTCGAAAAGCAGATGAGTTTTGAAAATATACCTAACGATTCATAAACAAAATGCCAAAATAATTAACTAAAAACGTCAAACAATACCAAAAAAACCGCTACGGATTGAACAAAACAAAGAAATACATTATGCGCCCCCGAAGAGTCAGCGTACACCCCCCCCCCCCCCCCCTCCCCTCCCCTCCCCGTCAGAAAGCCTAGATGCTAGTATACAGTTGTTAACTGGTGACGGAGGGAAAAGCACGGAATGTTCCACTCCGAGGGATTTTGAATGCTATTGAGGGAAGAGTAAATATGTCCCGAGACGTAGTCGAGGGACTTATTTACTTCACGAAATAGCATTTTAAATCCCGAGGGGAACATTCCATGATTTTCCCGACAGCAAAGTTAACAACTGTTTTATCATCTGAATTGGCCGGTTAACAGTGCCATGTAACAGTCAAAAATGTTACATGGCAGCTGATGCACTGTATTTTACTAAGTCAGCTTATAATGCATGTTGTGATGCATTATCTCTTACTTCATGACAGGATAAGCATGATGAGGGTTAAACGCCTATGCAACATCCACCATCATCAGCATGGCACGAAGGAAAAACAAAGCATAACAAACACGCAAATATGTATATGGGGTGAAGAATTATTATCGTTTACCCTTCATCTTCCGTCGGTCCGGCCGATAGTGCTAGAAATTCTTCGCATAGATTCAGAGACGCCAGCTGCTTGCGGACTTTCTATACTTAGCTCCGTCGTTCGGATAAGTGGGTACTTTGGCCTTCCATTATCCTCCGATGTTTGGGTTATTGTCATCCTATAAACTTCATTTATTCTCTTATTTTAAATTATGATTTATAATGAATTGTCTATAATTAGAACACAATGTTTGACACAAGAGACCTCCTCCGTCTCCAAGGAACATTCATTATGTTCCTTAATATCTTCTTTGTCACCTCTTAAGTTCTATCAAAAGTATTTTTTTGTGGATAATTTATTAAGTTTCCGTTTATGTATATAATTATTGAGCGCCGCATTGGTTGGTGGAGGAAGGAATCATGGCGTAAAGGTGTACAGCTCCCATCGTTTGGATTTAATAATTGGTTATTCGGCCTTCTACTATCCTAGGCCTGTATTCGGGTAATTTAATTGTCATCCTATAAAGTATTGCATTCTTCCATTCTTTATTCATCGCCATTGTTACATTTAAGTGTAATGATTTTCTATATTATTAAGTTGTATAGGTTTTAGTGCTGAAGATGGGACAAGTTGTCATAGGTCTGAGCGTAAATTAAGGAATTTCAAAACTGGAGCTCCAGCGTTAGATCGTAACTGTTCGTGCGTCTCATAAATATGATAATGTTGTTTACTAATATTATTATTATATTCATCATCGTCATCGCTTTTATATTTAATTGTAATATTTGTGTTTATTGTAATAGTTCCAGCGCTGAAGGGGACAAGATGACATACCTTAGTCTCAGCATATATATATATATATTTAGGACTGGTCATATTTATTTATACCACGTACCCATGGGCATTTTATCATCCCCTGTTTGAGTAACTGTCACCCTATAGACCAAACAGTACCCCATTCTTCATCGTTGGCGTTCAAACTGTTTCTATTTTTAATCGCTTGTTTCAGCGCTGAAGGGGGGCGAGATGACATACGTCTGGACAAATGTAAGACTTTCCGTTACTTTATGGTATACTGAAGCCCATCCGTTTTGATAAGTGGATCTATAGGGGCCCTATACATACCTCTTTTGGGCCATTATCATATTTGATTACGTGTATACGAAGATTACTAAACTAGAGGCCAAGCGATTCTCCATGACAATAATCGCATGCACTCTGTGTCTTTTCGATGAGCGTATTATCGCATAAATAAATGTCGCTCACAGTGCGTTCAAAAACATACCGTATTAGTTTGTTATGTTTGTGTGATTTTTGTACACATAAAATAACTCATCGCCTTGTATATTTTGACGTGTTCGGTGCAACTTATGGGGCGTAAAACTTCGAACGCATAAACACTGTCAGAAACTTGTAATCCCTTTTTTTCAGATTGCAGTTTTCTTACAACATGGCTTGTGCCGTACAATTAAGTTTCAGAATCTTCTTTTCTGAAGACAACACAATTAATGACGTGTATATTCGGCACGTTCGTTGCACTTTTTTTTTAAGGTGGAGATCTTCCAGAAAAACCCGAAGCCCCAAGTGGCAGACGCGGGTTCTAACTCAATCAGTCGAACCAACCCCTCGCATCCGCCGCAAAGTCGCTCCCCGTCACCGCCGATTATGACGTTTCGCGCTTGAATAATATTGTCATCGGCATCTCACGTATCCCTCCTTCCAAGAAAAAAGAAGAAGAAATTAAAGGGACTACAGCGTCTAGATGGCCTAATTTTCACAATTCGGCTCTATATGTAATTTTTCCAGAAGAAAAAGAATTTGGCAGTCATGTCTCATGAAATCAATAAATTTTGGGGTAATTAGTAAATATCTAATTGTCCTGGGAACGCCCCTTTTAAATCGCCAAAATGTGACGTCATCTAAAGAACGGACTAATGAACTAAAGTATGTAGATGACGCGTCATGACGTAAGCCAATGTATTGTCAATCACACGTCGATCACGCCGCCGATTCCGGACCCTAAATGTGGGTGGGGCGTAAACTGGCTGCTAAGTGAGATTTGGCAACAGAAAACTAGGCTTAAATTACTACTGTTTTTATTTTCATGGATTTTTTTTCGGCAGACCTATGTTTCAAGTCATCAGCTATGGAATAAGTGTCAAACTACGTTGCATTCTTTAGGTCCTTTAATGAATGAATGACTGGTGCTAATTTTCTTCCTCATGCATGCGTGTGATTTTAATCCCATTTTAAGTACGTTATCAAACGCGAAAGTTATACAGTAAAGCATTAGACCTACATATCGGCATGCGATAGGCAAACTAGCGATATGCATCTGAACCTATACATCATTTACATGATAGTTAATTTATTTTGTTGTCCGTTTATTTTAGTCTGTTTCATTCTATTCTAGGTATTGCGTTTGCAAATTAATGGAAGCCGGTATCAACTTAAACGTGGGGCAAATGGGGGCGCAAGCATCTTATACTTAAACAAAAACGTGATAACTAAGGATTATCTCAATTTATGTGGGGGTGGGGTTGCAGGGGGCAGGGTGCAGGGTGCAAATTGCCCCCTTAGAGCCACGTACGTACAGCACACACCACTGACACTGTATAAAGTGCGTGTGTGCGGGACGTCTATCCACGTACATTTATGCGTGTGTTTTGTGGTGACGGATTGACAGTCTTTATGAGTAACAACTGTTAATGATTTCCGCACGCAGGAAAGCTAACTGCAATCATGCCCTGATTTTCATTTTGCGAACGTAGGATCTATACATAACCGCAGTTGATTAGTTAGACAGAGACGTGATGTCTTGTCTAACTACTCAGTCTCTCTTGTTTTTATCAAAGTATAATATCTCAGTTTCGAGCACACATTATGTAGGCCCTAGATGAAATTTAATTTACATTTGAAGAAAAAAAATAACACAGAATAACCATACAACAAACTTGAACAACAAAAAAGTTACTTATTTCCTGTAGGCCTATATTTATATACACAAAAATACACACACGCATGAACAAACAAATAAACAAACATGCAACTAATTATATAGACACACTCCCTAATATATATGGAAGCATTTAATACGTTACGGTGACATTTATACAGACTTGTAATATCCTGACGATAATGATATTGGCAAAATGGACTTTCCCTCATTACACAATGACAATTTCCTTTTAAAAGGAAATAAGTTTGTATAATACATGTCATCGATGGCGTGTGCGTTTGGTAATCGATTCTAAGAAAAGGTTTACGTAAGGCCTTCACTATACCCAGTAAGCTTTACTATTTCATTCATGTATTGGCACGGTAGTTATATTTCCATATTTTTACCAGAGGGGAGAAACCCGGGAACATCATTCAGCTTTACAGATTGTACTTAGCTCATTTTAAATATTCAAATGAATTTTTTTTCCCCTTCATCGCCAAGAAAGGAATTAGTGTTCGTTATTATGATTTAGTGAATAGTACACCTGAACAGCTGTAATATATAGTTGATTTAATTACATTTTCCTTCCTAAACATGATCGATTTTCAATAAGTCACATTAATATTGGAATCGGATTTCGGAGAACTGACTTGCTGACTTGCTGTGGGATTAACATAATTTGATAGCGTGTGAGTTTGGTAATCGATTCTGAGAAAAGTTTACGTTGGTCCCCACATTGAAATTACTAAATAATTCATGTATTGGCATGACATTAGTACGTTTCCATTGACCCTACTACGTGTTATACCTTTGATTGACATGAAGAGGAGTCACACATACACAATATTAAGCATCAACGAGTGTACTTAAATAATTTAAATTAAATGGTTATCGTTTTCCCGGGAAGTCATTCATGTTCATGGTTGCGTTGGTATGTTATGTTTTTTTTTAATTCGACCCTACTACAACGACATGTGTTCTTCTTCGGCAATTGAGGAATTAAATGTGTGTATGATTCAGTGACAAGGAGTAATTGAAGGGGTCATTACGTGATGTGACAACACAATATGAAATAAATACAATTTTCCCATTTTCCCCATGCATGTCATCGATGGCGTGTGCGTTTGGTAATCGATTCTAAGAAAAGGTTTACGTAGGGCTTCACTATACCCAGTAAGCTTACTATGTCATCCACTATTCCTGCCCAATCAGAAACAAAAAGAGGAGTCAGACGAAAACATTTTGTGAACCTTGCATATAATTGCTCTCCGGGAATAGAAACTACTTGATTGTTCTTATTATTTATATTTTGATTGACGGGACATGATACAGAGTTAACATGCGGATATCTCTTCCTGGCAACTGATATATATACAGTCTGAAAGATAATTTATAACCATAATCAAGTTGCATCGGTTTTAAAAACTTAGAAGTGAATCGATAGACAGCTAGCGTATGTAGGAAGTAAAATTATGGTACTCATGTATCGGTTGTATTGTCTATGGCCTATTTTGTGAATGAGTGTGTTTTGATTGTGTCGTTATTAATTTCCGTCGCTTTTGATGAAGTCTTATATGGCGTAGCTACCGAGGGGCATGTGACAATTCTTGTCCCTCCACTACCAACTCACAGGGGAATGGAGGTATTACGGGCAGTTCTTTGCGGGCGGGAGAGGGGCTGTAGACTAAAACTAAAACTAAAGTCGATTTTAGCATCGATTCTTTGTGTTATCGATTCTTTGTGTTATCGATTCTTTGTGTTATCGATTCTTTGTGTTAATCGTCGTATCGAATCGATGCTAAAATAGTGTTTTGCCCAACATGCTAAAATAAAACCAAAGATACCGCCTTTTCTGTGCTTTTCGCTCTTTTTTCAATGGCGTATGATAACTATTATCTTCATTCATTGTCCATTTTCCTGTGTAAAGTTTAAACAAAAAACAACACAAGACAATGTCAGTTGGCAGGGGACAGGCCTTTTCCCTCAAAACGTTTTTTGTTTGTATTTTGTTTAGGAGACGGGCAAAATTTGCGCCAAAAAGAAAACCTCCCCCCGCCCCCCCCCCCCCCCCCCCCCCCAACCCCCGCCAATGTTAAATACTGTCTACTCCCGTGATAGTATGGGTCGTATTTTCGTGAATGGGTATGTTTTGATTGCGTTGTTGTCAATTTCCGCTCTTTTCGGTGAAGTCATCTTCGTCTGTTGTCCTTGCTTCCTACATAAAATTTAACGGGGATCATCAACGAAATAATCCTAACAATTGCCTGGCACATCATCATCAACATCTTTATCAGACACGTTAATGCTTTGGCGTAGCTAAGGGAACAGGGAAGGGGGGGGTGGCAAGGTCAGAGGTCATTAATTATGCACCACTTAATATGGACATTATTTTTCCCCTTGCTGGCTGAGCCCCCCCCCCCCCCCCCCCCCCCTCCACCACACACACTTTCGTGGGGACAAATGATGACAACAATAAATGCAAAACAAATTTTGATACATTATTTGTAGGTACTGCGTTACCCCTCTAACGAATAGCCTTGTCCCCTCCCATTCTCCCTCTCCTTCTCTTTCTCTTTTTCTATGTCTCATTGTAGATGGACATGCCATACGTATACTATAAAATGATATCAACCAAACAAATAACACCTCTTTTATGTTGGTAAACCCTACCTCGTATAAAGAGCCTAAACCCCCCCCCCCCCCCCCCCCCTCTCTCTCGCTATAGAGTGGTGAAGTGTGATGTCATAAATGATGTCATAAACATTTTTTTTAGAATTTTAAAATTTTGACTTCATTTTCAGAAAGAGCATAACAAATAATGTCCAAATACCGAAAATTATAGGAATCGGTTTCGTATTGGCCGAGATATGCCCATCCGAATGATTTTTTTTTGTCAATAGGCAATCAGTGTTATAGTGCACTGGTTCATAAATTTATGAACCAGTGCACTATAACACTGATTGCCCATTGAAGTAAAATTCATTCGGATGGGCATATCTCAGCCAATACATAACCTTTACCTTTTATTTTCAGTATTTGGACATTATTTGTTATGCTCTTTCTGAAAATAAAGTCCAAATTTGAAAATTCAAAAAAGTGTTTTTATGACGTCATGGCTTCTGTACTCTATATCAATCTGTCCCCCTCCCTCTCTTTGTCTCTTTCTCTCTGTCTCTTTGCAGTTGTACATACACTATCAGCTGACTATGTTCATGAATATGTCAGGGAAATTAGTACGAACAAATACATAACGAAACTTGTAATTTGGCACGGCCTGCCCTCTCATTAGAAGCATTGTCCCCCTCTTCTCTGTCTCTTTCTCACTCTTTTCTGACCCTGCCAACGCCCCTGTCTATACCACAGCTTCATTCCATCAGACACTTTACTTTACAATAGAGATTATAACGCTGAAAGGTCAGAGGAAACACTGATGTAATATATCCGAATTGTTGACATTCTGTCTTTATTTCCGCCCCGGCCTCGTCTGTGACATTTATTGTCTGTTTATTAATTTCAAAATCTACTTTCCAAATCCAGATTTAACCTTTTATTGTTGAGTTCAAGTTGTATTTAAAGTAAAAACAATAGATGCATATTAAACTTAAAGGGATAGTTGAGTTCTGGTAAGGAGAGTACAGTTTTAGTGAAACTGAATTTTAGTAACCAAAACCTGCATCATTACATTACAAACTAATAGTTATAACTAGAAAGGAACACAAAATTACAAATGACGTAGTAAAGATCATGTTATCATTCAAAAAGAGCCGTTAAAACGTAAGAGGGCGCTCTCTAAACACTCATCGGTTTCAACCATTTTGAATAAAATATTGTGCATGTGATGCTTTGTTGAAATAGTGATTAGATAGAGAAATAACCAACAACTATTTAAATACCTATTTTGTAACTTTTTGAAAAGAGGAAGCATTTTTTTGAATTTTTAACGGCTGGTTCAAAATTCTCTAATAAACCCGGGGCCCCGGGTTTATTACAAATTGTTATATTTATGGATATTTCAGCCGTTTCTGAACCGATTTTGATCAAACAAAGATGATTTTATTGTTTAAATATTATGCTCTTTCAAATTTTACACTCAGTTTTTCATTACCTCACAAACCAATTAAGTAGTCTAGCGCCCTCTCTACCAAAACTCAACTTTCCCTTTAAAAGTGTACATGTAATATTAAATTTAAAAAACACTATTATATATTTTATGAGAAATGCAAGATGTTATAAAATAAAGATCAAAAGAACTTGAATTCAATTTTAATCCAAACAGCATCAGACTCGAATGAGTCAATATTAAACTGTTTTTAATTACATGTGTTTCTATCAACGAAAATAAATGTTAAAACTGTATTTTAAAACATAACTACCATAGATTCTCATCCCTTACTTATTCACTTATTTTTCAGTACTCCTTAATTTCTTTCTTGTTAAAGCTCATATGTCATGCCCAGTGTTCCTCTTTTCTCATGCCGTTTCGTCAATATTGCCTTCTATGTTTCGTCCAAATTAATGTCGCGTCCAGGGAACACAGTCTGACTACAGCTAGACCGTATACGTATTTTATTTAGAGTGATAAGACGTAGTCTTTGACCGTCAACACATTGCACTTTACTAACCCCCTCGATTCCATGGGCACGCAACCACGTTCAAGCTTTAAGTCACTTCCGCGGTATGATATTACGATGAAAAAATGAAATGATAAAATCGCAGCCAATTGTTTCTTTTTCTCTCTCTCACTCTCTATCCGTGGTCACCCGCGACCGCATTCTTTCACTCACCTCGTAGTACTAGTATAATTCGATTGATGATTGCCAATTTACGCCCAAAATTGTGTATTCATGTCTCGGATTCCCCCCTTCCATCCCAACTTGGCGCTGAATCATACAAGCGTCTCCTTCCTTAGTTGCCGAAAAAGAACAGAAACAAAATTCCGCAGTACTAGTAGGTTGTTAGAAAGAAAAGAAGAAAAAAACCTAACTATCATACGATTGCATGAATGAATTTCCGGGGAATCGATTACCAATCGACAACATTGTATTTAAAATGATCAAAGAAACAAACCCTATACTGCATGGCGCTGAATCATAAAGAAACGTCTCCTTTCTCAGCTTTCAAAGAGGAACCCGTAGTAAGACCTTTGTAAAAACATATCGTGTCAATACATGAATGTAAAAGTAAGTACCCAGTGTAGGATCCGCCGACCTACACTTTTCGTGGAATCGATTGCCAATCGATTTTAGTATATTTTTTAAAGCGTAATATCGTCAATTTTCTTTTCTCTCTCGTTCAAGCGAGGACATCATAGTATAGGATCCGTGGAAAACAAGATAATCGCAGTAAAACAGGAATTATACAAATTGCTACTTTGTATGATATGACTATACCTTTTTTGCGTGAGTTTTCTTGGAATCGATTACCATATTCACACGCGATCGATTACTAACAATATTACGTTCGAACGTATGACCACGCCTAGAACCTAGAACCATGTGCTATGCAGCAGCTTTGCGAATATTTTGTGCGCTAATTTTCTTCAATTAAATATGTTTGTAGTATCATTCTCTCAGTATAAAACGAAAAGAAAATTCGGACTATTATTCAAAATTACCAATTATAATGACTTTGTAATAATGTACATCGAGAACAACCGTATCGATAGCAATCTTGAGCACGGCGTTACCGTAGTTACGTAATTGGCACGGACTTGATCCCATTGGCCTGTAGCGATCCTTTGCGGGGCGTCAATTCTTGCGTTTGAATGTTGTTTGCGTGATATGTGTGCGACATTCGAACATGAAAAGTCAATATTAGTGAGTAACTATTGAGGGGCATTTCATGTGTATCGTCTTACCCGACCTGTCAATCAGAGTTTCTCCGAATCAGTTTCTCCAAAATTCACAACCCCTCTTGCCCCCTCCCCCCCCCCCCCCCCCCCCCCTCTCCCACCCACTATCTTCCTAGAATGTCATAGAAGGCGTGCGTATGGCAAGCCGTTTTAACATTTATTCCTATTTCTTGATATCAAGAAATGAATTCTTGATATCAAGAATTGAATTCTTGATATCAAGAAAAGAATTCTTGATATCAAGAATTGATTTCTTGATATCAAGAAATTAATTCGTGATATCAAAAAAATGATTTTCTGTTGTTAACCAATGGTAATTCTTGATATCAAGAATTAAATTCTTGATATCAAGAATTCGATTTCTTGATATCAAGAATTCATTTCTTGATATCACGAATTAATTTCTTGATATCAAGAATTAATTTCTTGATATCAAGAATTGAATTCTTGATATCAAGAAATAGGAATAAATGTTAAAACGGCTTGCCATACGTGCGTCATGTGCATGCAACTTGGGAGACACTGACATGTACTTAGTATAATAACATTATTTCTCAAGGTCGCATTAGACTGAAATACGAGAGACCTGCAATAAGTTTATTGTTGTGTATCTCATTTTTGTTGTTGATGTTGTATAAAAGGCACAAAGACAAAATATACTCAGTCCAGAATGCGGGTATAGGAGACGGTTTAATATGACTTGTAGTTGTAGGCCTATGAAAAGATGAAGTACACCTTTTAAATTGTTCGATGACCCGGCTAATCTTAGAACTATAAGTCGTGTATTATGTCTGTAATAATACTGTCCAGCCGAAAGAGTCTTTGTTTCACCTCTTCAAAGAAATGAAATCAAATAGCGGCAGGTTTCTATTTTTGTCAACTTGAACTTCACTTAGACCCCCATCCTCGTAACGGATATGTTGGAGTGTCGAGTCGTGTGCTTTGTCCGTGACCAACGTCATAATTGTCTCTTAAGTGGGTCGGGATGTTCTTGAGCGAAACTTAAAGTGTACCACCACCCAAAAATAATATTCTTATTAAAGAAAGGTAACATCTTTAGTATTCCATTCCATCAACAAGTTCACAAAAATATGTTTCCAGAAAAAAATATATAATTGGAAACGCATCACCATTCTAAAGCATGCGTTCATGCGGTCTGAATTACGCAGACTGCTATGTGTGCGGTGAATTGCAACGTGTGCAGAGCGAACGAATCGCCCGGGAATCTATTGTTTACAAACGTGCGCGTGAATAGCATTGGCGCACTCGCAAATGGTTGGTCCGTATGGAACCAGGAAATAGTAGTGGTTCCGTAAGTGGTGAAAATGAATTGCTTTGTTTATGAATTACGCAACCCTTTGCAAAATGTTGGGTATCTATTTGATATCACAAAACGGTACCAAAACATTTAATAATGTGTTGTTCTTTGCCTGGTGGTCCCCTTTAAAGATCGTCATGTGTGGGGTGCGCTCAACGGTTTTTAATAATGTTATTGTATCCCTTAAAAGCCAATTACCAGGATTGGAAAAGTTACCGAAAGCATCTATATTCGTCAAACTAATTGTTAACACAAAGGGCGTATGTGGTAAAAATCCAAACCTGTTAGTACCGTTAAACGCGGAAATATCAGTTGAAAGTTCCATGCGCGCGCAGTACAAACAAAAATGTATATTTCATGTTTGTTTGTGTATGGGCGTTTCCCAATACTGTTAATAGCTTTATAAAGCGAACCTTGCGGTGCTAAATGACCAGCATAACACAGCTGAAAAAGACAAGACAATAAGACAAGACAAGACAAGACAAGAGAAGGGCATCTTCTCTGATGGAGTCCTCTCCTCTCCTCCCGTCTCTAGACGCTCCTTCCTGTCGACGGCTGATGCTTGATATCTTCACCCAGCCTCCTTGATTGATTGCCTGCGATTACAGCGGCCCAGATTAGACACGCCTGTTTCTACAAACCTTTACCATCACTCGCTCTTTAACCATTCTAGTACGGTCCAATAGAATACTACAGTCTATAGACAATGATAGATGTATAGATATAACAGCTAGCTCACGCCAGTTTCTACAAACCTTTACCATGGACGTGTCGCAAGTTAACCCTTCTAATCCGGTCCAATATGATATCACAGTACATAGATATATAAGAAACGGTTAGTTTTGTACGCTCGATATCCCTTCCGTGCTCTTTAACTCATAAAGTCATTGTAGGACCACACAAATACAATATGAAACGTATAGGGTTAACGGCTAGTTTACACCGCGCCTTCTTCTCTGAAACTATATGTATGTCTCGCTCTTTAACCCCATCAATATAATATACTAATTACACGTTATACGGTATAGACGTATATGGTTAATGGCTAGCTTCAGTACGAACGCTCCTACACACCTGTATTCCCCATAGATCACGCATGCCCCTTGTCCTAGGATCTTGTTTCACTCTTAATGTCTTAAATTTGGCAGGTGATTGGCCATAAGAACGCAATTTGGATTATTGAACATCGTTTATATATAGATATGGTACCCACGGTACCCACATGGGTAAATGTTAAACACGTGAAAACCTGTTTTTGAAATCATCCATCCATATTTTTTTTTTCCTTTTCAAAAGCAATCTTAGTTTGGTGTTGAGAGGTTTTACCCCCCCCCCCCTCCCCCCATTCATCCAATCTCCCCAAAGATAAGTAAACGTAATGTCATATTTACGCAATGGGAGTGGCTAGAGATCGAGCTTCATTCTCAATCGATTCCGGAGAAGACCGATTATATAGGTTAAAACATTACACCCGCATGCAAACAAATTGTAATTTAGATTGTACAGAATGGTACATGTCGGTGCCCACTCACTGATTTTCAGAATGTCTATAGGGAGTTGGTCATGGATCGGTTTACAAAAAAATAAATGGAATCATCTCATTGTAGTTCGTAGGACCTTTCAATATTCACCATTAATCCACAAACCAACCAACACAGCACGGGGAATATCCCTCGGTGATCGATATAGAAAACAAATCACGGTTCTCGAATTAAAGGGATCAAGTATTACATTTTGTTGACATGTGCAAAAAAATGATAAATGGTTGATAACATTTGTATTTTTGTGATCCGATATTTCTACTAAGTAATGTGTGAAAAATTCACCTTAAATGGATGTTATATGACCGAAAATGGAAAGTGATATTCGCATACTCATTGCACTGACTCTGTAGACAGTTATAACTTTCCAGTAGATAATTAAAAATCCGAACACTTCAATCATCAATATCTTTTTAACGAAAGGGAAATACGAAAAAATAAAAAAAACATGTTCCGTGCTACTCTTGGTTGTACGGATACAACCTGGTATGAGAGAACCACTAGAATTCTGAGTAAGCTTTGTGGATTTGGAGAATGTTACTGGATCCCTTTAACTAAATGGAAAATACAAATTCATAGCACAGTCACCGTATTGGATCAAACAATCTGCGGAGAATTATATATTGCGCATGAGATGCATATTTCAGAAATAACACATTCACTCAAATAAAATGGATCGAAACAACAAACTGAACAGTGTCTTCCATTTTATCGCAAGTTCCAAAAGCAGGCGGCTGCTTACATCTGAAAACACTTACGATAAAACGGAATACATTATACCTTTTTTAAACCCATTTTATATTTTCTCAATATAATATGAAATCTCTGAAATATGCATTTCATATGGCATATTTAAAATATATATATCCGTATTGAAAAATGACTTAAACATTAAATTATATTCCTTGTTACGCTTTTCGAAACTAAGAGCTTAACATTATTTGACTGTAATCTTCATGTCGAAATGAAATGCCGATTAGACCATGATCAGTATCAGATACGAGTGTAGAACTCTTATAATTCTTTAATATAATATAGTATGGCATACAACCGCTAGCAATTTTCAAAAGCCGTCTTAATCAACGACCAATCAATCACAAACCACAAGGAACTCGGTGCAGTAGCAACATTAATTGCAGAAATGTATTGTGAGGCACGAAAAGATTAGACTAAGTAGTTCAATAATGAATCCCGTTCTATGTCGATGCATTCGTTTTGAAATAAACGGTAATTTAATTGATACATAGAGAAAGCGAAAGTGAGTAGAGGCGTAAGAATATCGAACAAAATGTTTGCATGAGTAACTCCTTATATTCATAATATCCTCGACAGAGGGGCATCTTTCATTCGCCAAATGCGTTGTATCCTTTCGCGCCATTCATTATTAGAATCGGATTACGTAACAACGTTCTCTATCAAATCGCGGGCCGGTGATCTCGGCCCGTGATCGTTTATACCGCTTCCTTATTACGGACTTTTCGATTTGTACGTTCACTAGTGGACTGGTACAGTGACGTCATTTTTTGAAGCAGTGCGCATGCGCATCTACGTGCCCGTCGTTCGTACCAGATATCTAATACGTGTACACCACTGTTTTGCCGTCGGTCTAGATCTATGACGCCAAGCACTATTTGCGGCTACTAAAAACAACGTCATATAGCTGTATATTTCTTGTTTCTCTGCTGTGGTCTCTGTAAACAGGTTAACTGAACTATATGATTTAAATGAACTTGTCTATAAAGGTTACCTGTTTATAGCGTCCACTATTCTTGTCTGCATTGGGTGGTCACTATACACAGGTTTTACTATCTCATTTTAATTCTATGGAGTTTGTCAATAATAAGTTACCTGATTATAGCGCCCACTTCCATTGTTTCATTTGGGTGGTCACTATACACAGGTTTGATAGTACACTGTGTTATGAAATGTGTCTATAAAGGTCACCTGTTTATAGCGACCACATGTCTTGTTACACTTGGGTGGTCACCATACAAAGTTGACTGTATATGATTTTATGGAACAGGTCTATAAAGGGCACCTGTTTATTGCGGCCAATGTTCTTGTTTTCCATTGGTGGTCGTTATACACAGGTTTGACTGTAAACAATATGTTGGCACCTGTCTATAAAGGTCACTTGCAATTAAGTGTCAATTGTATTGTTTCCATTGAGTGGTCACTATACAGAGGTATGTCTTAATAAGATTGTATAGAACCTGTCTATAAAGGTCACCTGTTTAGAGCGGCCATTTTTTTCTCATTCCATTTGGTGGTCATTATACACAGGTTTGACTGTAAACGATATTTCGGAACCTGTCTACAAAGGTCACCTGATAATAGCGGCCAATTTTCTTGTTTTCCTTTGGGGGTCTTTCTACACAGGTTTGACTGTAAACGACTTTTCGGAACATGTATTTAAAGGTCACCTGATCATAGCGGCCAATTTTCCTGTTTTCATTTGGTGGTCTTTACACACAGGTTTGACTGTAAACGGTATTTTGGAACTGTCTGCAATGGACACCAGTTTACAGCAGCCAATTTGTCATATCCCTTTGGTGGTCATTATACACAGGTTTGACTGTATGTTGGCACCTGTCTATAAAGGTCACTTGCAATCAAGTGTCAATTGTATTGTTTCAATTGAGTGGTCACTATACAGAGGTTTGTCTTAATAAGATTGTATAGAACCTGTCTATAAAGGTCACCTGTTAAGAGCGGCCATTTTTGTTCTTTCAATCTGGTGGTCGCTATACACAGGTTTGACTGTATTGGATATTAAAACCCTTTTTTTTACAAAACTAATCTTCTATTCTCTGCAAACTTCGCACGAGCAATGCATGGCGTAACTATCCCGAGACTTGAACGCCCGTCGTCATATGAAATCGAAAAGGTAAATAGCAACAGTCAACGTGCCTAGTCAACTCATATGTGGTACTTCACTGGGACGACAGGTCAACAGTCCTCGTATCAGCGATCGAAAACTCCCTATTACTCCCTATGACACCTTAGCGATGACAATAGTGATCCTTATGGTGCTATTTTTTGTAATGATATTAAAGCCCCATTCCAGTCTTTGCAAACCTCTGAATAGACCCGCCGAGTTTAAACAAGAACATTTATCACACAAATTGCTTTAACTTACAGAAATTGATACTATACACATACAAAAATGAACTTATGCCAGTTTTTACGTACAGAATATACATATTTTTGTTGCAATATTTCGCATCAATGATCCAGCATAATTTTGGTCTTAATCTAATTGTTACAACTTCCTTATACAAATGTACAAATCACAATGTGTGTTGCTGTGCTGCTATTGTAATTGTTGTTGTTATTGTTTTCCCTCATCATTTGCTGAAATATGTTTTTACTCATCGCTGACAAATATAATATTCTGAACAAGCAAACACCCCCTGCCATGCCGTCCCACTTAATAAAATGGAAAAGGGTCAATTCGATAAAACTATTCTCCATTTATTTCATACTGATTGAGATCTTTATTACGTCCCAGAATAGAATTGGTTGGTGATATTTTTATACCTCGTATTATGGTACGGACTTAACAAATACGATCTGAGCCAAAAATAGAAAGTGCATATGTAGGTGGACAGCGCGATTTGATGATATTGTGATGCGCGATGTAATTTGCACAAATAGTCTATTTGAGAAATCGGTTTCAATCTATCGCATTTATGTTGGTAGGTAGCTATAGTATTTCTTGTTAGTGGCGTCGTTTGTCTCAAAATAGCGACGGGGACAAACTATTTCGATATAGGGTGGGTCCTTGAGCGAATAATAGGAAACATTTTCTCATCGGTGGCTACATTTAGAATGAGTATTATTATACTTGGAATCGACGGTTTTAGGTTTAGATTTTTACGATTTTTAAGATTTAGATTTTACAAATAGGAGAAAACATTACCATTACGGCGATGGGTGTGACTAAACATGTGACTAAGTGCATTTCAACCATTAACCGATGGGAGAACTATATATACATTTTGGTAAAAACCCGCACTCAGAGATATTTGGGCTGGAAGGCCCTTAACGGGTTAATTTAAACATTCAGCTATGAAGAGAAACAACAAATCGGTCATCTTAGTTTTGAAAATGTTAAATGATTCAAAGGCATTTATGGTGTGATATGTGCTCGTGGTTCTAGAGCGGTTTCCAAGTATTCTTTAATACGCCCACAATCGAATTGATATTTGGGGTGACTCTGCCTATACTTTAAACAAGTTATAATGGCATACTTGTCAAAAGGGCATAAAAGAAGGTCATACTTTGTACTTGAAATAGGTAACGACCAAAAAAAACACGTTTTATTGTGAAAGATTCTCATTTTGCATGTGACTCATGCATATATGCCTAGTATGTACTAGATGTTATTTTTGCCACAGGTTTAAGATGTTACCATTGTTAGAGAGAATCGCGCTAAGAAAAATAATGAAATATTTCATGTTCCTTCAAATTCAACAAATAACAGATTCCTAAACTTCATTAAAATTTAAACTCTCTTAAATAAAGAATTGAAATTTGTAAAAACATAATCGATCATGATACATAATTATGCGTTTGGTTTAGATTGTTACTTTATGAAAGAGCAGTGCGTATATTTTATTAGCCCTTGTAAACACACCCACTATCAGTTTGGCACGTGCCCGTTGACCCCCAAGCATTGCCCAGCACGCGCGGCGCGACCGACGTTCCAAGTATGGGGCGTCACTCAGCGCAAAGAATGATGATGGTGGAGGTCGTAGCGCGGGGAACGTATGGCGCGCATTTGGTGTCAATAAATATCGATCTTGAATGTATGTAATCGATATGAGTATAATAGCCATTACATTGATCTTTCAGAACATCGATCACCGTTTACCATTATCGGAGATGTAATCTGATGTGATATATATACCTATCCATTTAGATATTAAAATTGTGCATGCTACACACATTGATCGATATAAGGGAAATAGCATTGGCTATTTATTAATACTTATAAATGTAGTCTTGTTTTAATTACTTCAATGACACGCACAATGACCGGCCTAGCGCAAACATCGATCGATGAATCGTTTGATAACATCGATCATGATCGATAGGTGCCTAGTCACATCGACCATAATCGATGGTTGCTTTACTCCCATCGATCATACTCGATGGTTGATTCACTCATCGATCATAATCGATGGTTCTTTAATCACATCGATCATAATCGATGGTTTTTACTCACATCAATCATGATCGATATATGCCTAATCACATCGATCATAATCGATGGTTGCTTCACTCACATCGATCATAATCGATGATTCCTTTACTCGATCGATCTATGTGGCACTTGACGCACACCATACATTCGGAACCAAGAATGATGATGGTGATGGAGGATGAAGCCGGGAGATGGGCTGGGATTGTGAAGAGAATTTCAGTTGTCTCGATACTTGCGCGACAGGGCTTCTGGTAGCCAAGGGCAAAGCCTACATGCCTCGACAGATACGATTTTATCCTGGACTAGCTGCGTTGTTTGTGCCTTACCGCTTTGAATTAACTGTGTCAACTATTATTTGACCCTTAACTAATCAAAAGAGTCAGCCTTACCATTACACATTTTTGCACTTATGGGATTACAAGAGTGAATTTTGATGTGGGGATATGGACTTTTTCCCCTATATTAACCCATCTTTCCCCAAGCAAATACGAAATACATGAATGGTGTACCCATTTTAAAAGACGGTTTAATTATAATCGTTTTCATGCCTTTAAGAGCAGTCTAACTTTTGAAAAGGAGAGGGGGACAAAATGTGACGAGTGTCATTGAATCTCTGAGATTAAGAACCTCAGACAATGATTTCCGTATCTTCAAGAACGCCATTGAACGACTAGACTGACCCCTCCACTGATCGATAAAAAACTCATCATCGACAGGTTCAAGCAAAATTACAATATTGGGAAAGTTACCGAAAGCATCTATGTTGGCCAGAATAATTGATAAATATTGTTGAAATAGTAATTTTAAAAAGTCTTGTGTGGACAAATCCGAACTGTGAAAAAAGTAATACTTTCGCGGCGGAAATTCGCGGCGAAAATTTGATCCAATGTGAACGCAGCTTTACTGTTCTCCCATACGGGTAGGGGTCAACATGGGAGAAGTTACACACTAAAGGTTTGTTCGCACGCCCCTCATACAGACCCAACTTCATGTTAATTGGGTAAGATGCAGCAGACTTATAGCCTGAGCCGTGGAATGCCCGCCAAAGCCGTTCCCAAAGCGCCCAAATCACCCTGGTTATTCAGCGAAGAACCAGAAATAGACTCCCATAGGCTCTCGGTGTCATGTCCAATGTCCCGGCATTTGACAGACTACGGTTCTATAAAGCGCGCCGATGACCCCCGTCTCACTGAGGTTAATCATAGGATAACGTTTGCCCCGTTCAATTGAAGTCAGAATACTACCATCTTATATAAACTCGACATGAAACATATGTGATATATGTACGATCTTATTTTAAAGGGATCTAGTAACTTTGTTGACCTGTTCAAAAACTGACGAAGGGATTATAAAATGTTAGTTCTGTAATATGATAATGTTTATTGAGTGTAGTGTGAAAATGCTATGAATGTCATAATGAGCAATTAATGAGCGAAAATGGAACGTGATATTTGCTAACTCATTGCACTACCTTTGTACACCGTTGGGGAGGGGAGCGGGGGGGGGGGGGGGGGCTTATTTTGATCTTACCATGCCGATGACCGGCGTAGATTAAGAATGTAAACATGGGTAAAGGGGTCAATGATTTTAAAGTCTGGATATTGCCTAGTCGTCATCATCTTGACCATTGACTAGCGCTGGCGTTGCTAAGGTCAGCTCACAAGAAAGGAGTTGAGGAAAGGTGACGCAAAATGGTCTAAAGCGGCGATGACCCTTGGCTAACGGGGTCATTGACTTGGACGTCTGTCATTGGTTCATCGTCATCGTCACCATCATCGCTATCGCCATTACGATTCCCGGTGGCTAAGTCTGGGTCATTCCAAGCGGATGGGGTCGGCTGTGACATACCGTGGGTCAATTAATCCAATCACATTTTGGGTAAAGAGGTCAATGACTTGGACATCTGTCTATTGTATCATGACATCGTCATCATCATCGCCATCGCCATATCGATTCCTCGTGGCTAAGTCAGGGTCATTCCAAGCGGATGGGGGTTGGATGTGACAAACCGGGGTCAATTAATCCAATCACCTTTTGGGTAAAGGGGTCAATGACTTGGACCGTCTGTCTATTGTATCATGACATCGTCATCGACTTCGTCATCGTCAGTATAACCCCCAGTGGCTAGGTTAGGGTCATTTCAAACGGATGATGTATCGGGGAGTTGTTGCATACCGGGGTCAATTAATCCAATCACATTTGGGTAAAGGGGTCAATGACTTGGATGTATGTCTATTGTATCATCGTTATCGTCATCATCATCATCATCCTCGTTATTATGAACCCAAGTGGGCTATAACCAGGGTCATTCCAAACGGATGAAGTATCGGGGAGTTGTGACATACCAGGGTCTAACGCGAAAATGACCTTTGGATAAAAGGGTCAATGACTTCAACACCTGTGTATTGTCTCGTCGACATCGACATCGCCATGATGACCCTCGGCCGGGTTTATTCAAGGTGGATGGAGGATTGGGGGAAATGTGACATAAAAGGGTCTAACGTAACGATGGCCATTAGGTAATGGGGTCATTGACTGAATGTCTGTCTATGGTATTATTGACAACGTCACTGTCATCGTCGTCGACATCGTCACTGTCATCGTCATTACGAATCCCAGTGGCTAAGCCAGGCTCATTCCAAGATCTACAAGCGGTTGCAATGCGAATGAACTGGGAATCAACTTTAAACATTGATTGAGGCGACTTGGATCCAGGAGCCCGCAAGGTCCCCCGAAGAGGAACCAATTAAGCGCTAATAGGATGCTGACTCGTGCACGTGGGGAGCCAAGAATGATCAGCGGTGATTATCAACGTGCATATATATATATACAGTCATGTTCCACTCTTATGTCATGTCATGTTTGTGTTCATTCATAATAATCAAGTAGTAGTATGAAGGAGTACAAGGCGGGATCCGGGGGCTGCACCCCCGCCCCTGACCCCCCCCCCCCCCCTCCCTCCCATGCCCGATGATTATGACAACCCTTACATAATATATTCTGATTTTCCGCAAAAATCATCTAATTTTCAGGCAGAAAGGATATAATTTGTTATCATCTCCTTTGTGGTTGTCGCTTGTCATGTGAAACGCAGAAAGAGTGATACTTGGGGAAAAGACCACAGCCCCCTCCTAAAGTACAGTACATACAATTGCGACATTCCAGCGGCGAGGTGCTTGCATGTTCCGATGATCATACTTGTACAAATCAACGCATGCAACGCCCAATACCACTCCCTCCATATACATATCATACAGCTAATCAGTGTAATAAACCTAACCAAACGAAATGACTGTTTCAAAACTTTCAAAATCAATCAATATTTTTGATATTTTGTTAGTTGCAAGAATGTCAAATATATATGGGATTATTAGCCTCGGCCATGTTGACAGAATGTAATCAAACAACACACGTAAATGACTTTGCCACCAACACAGGGCAGACGTGAAACATATCATAGAAACGAGGCATATTTAGATCTAGTTAGTTTCAGATTATGAAGTTTTAAGCGATGTACAGGGTGCTGCGATGACATATGTCTATAATAAACCGGAAACCCAAATCGAAATATCAATGACGAATATTCCCCTTTTTGTCTAGGCTCGTGTATCGTAGACATTTTGACACAACGATGGTAGTTTGAACATCAATATACATCGAAACCCCCGTTGTGTCTTTATTAGCATCGTACAAACTAAAATGATTATGGTTCAACAATACATATTAATTTCTATTCCAGCATATTATTAGAGACTGAGATAGAGAGAGGGAGAAAGAGAGAGTATTATCTTAAAATTGGGAACTGTCCGCTTTCATGTAATAACAATTGACAATTCCAATGTGACCCGAGTCAAAATACGTATGACTTGTTTTTCCCCCAAAACATTCAATAATCATGAAATGGGCTTTCCCCAGCCTTGTATACCAATAAGCATACGTGGCCGTTATACTGTATACAGTATGATGTACTCATTTCTCATTCTTTTCGTAGAATTTGTGGTTTTGTAGCAGATGTTTTGTTTATAATAATTATGTACCCTTTTTCGAAGTACGACTGGGGTCAAGTAAACAGCATTGGGCATCTTGAAATGTTCGCGAACCGATAACATTTTCATTTGCATTATTTGTATTTGTATACAAAAATGTATAATGATATAGAAGCACGTTAAAATAGTGGGTAGCTGTATTAACACCCTACATATCAATTGCGACTTAAAGGGATCTAGTAACTTTGTTGACATGTGCAAAAAAGTGATGAGTGGTTGATACAATGTATATTGTTGTTATCTGATATGTCCACTGGGTGTTGTGTGAAAATTTCAAGTTAAATAGACGTAATATGGCCGAGTAATGAGCAAAAATTAAAAATTATATCACTAACTCATTGCACTCACTTTGTACACGGTTCAGACAATCCAGTGGATTATTTAACATCTAAACACTTCAATCGTAAATATCTTTTTTTATCGAAAGGGATATTTGAAAAACCGAAACCTATCCCGTGCTGTTTTTGTTAATACGAATACAACAAGGTATGAGGGAACCGCTAGAATTCCAATTGGATTTTGAGGATTTGGACAATGTTACTAAGTCCCTTTAACAAATAAAAAGGACATGTAATTAATTAACATCCTGCGGCAATATGATACGATTTTAACAGTCGGTTATAAATACAAGTAACAGACGATAAAACAACATTGCATTGAATAATTGTTTTAGCGATATGTTCAGTTAAATACAACAAGACGGTAGACGTCTGGCTGAGTTGTTATTGCTTCGGAGAAAAACAAATCCATCGGTGCTAGTATGAGGACCACGTTTTGGAATTCTCATGATTGCAGATGCGCTTAGCTTCACTTTTGCTTGTTTATGATTGGTCGAAAGTTTACATAATGATTAACCTCCCTGCACACGTGGTACCGTACATACATGGATCGCTGGTGCGATAACAACGTAAAGTAAACGCAAATAAACGCACGCGTGGCATAGAGGTATATTAACTCTATCAATGTTAAACAGTGCGAAATAGCTCCTAATTGCGTAGTTTACATTATAATTATACATAAAGAGCTGCACAGTTCTGGCATAAGAAGAGTGAATTGATCTTCGAACTTCACCTTTTATGGATATTCGCACGAAGTCATAATTATAGTCTGGGACGTACTGAAAGGGATCTAGTAACATTGTCCAAATCCTCAAAATCCAATTGGAATTCTAGCGGTTCCATCATACCTTGTTGTATTCGTTTTAATAATAGAAGCTTGGGACAGGTTTCGGTTTTTCGAATTTCCCTTTTGTTATAAAGATATTTACGATTTAAGTGTTCAGATGTTAAACTATCCACTGGATAGTGATAACCGTGTAAAACGTCAGTGCAATGAGTTGTCACTTTGTATTTTTGTTCATTACAATACACCCCCCCCCCCCCCCCCCCTAGTCAGTCCGATCACGTTACAATCCTGATCAGGGTAATTGTATGCCATGTTTGTGATTTTGCTTGTGTGACTTAGCGAAAGTCTAACGAACAACTGGTATAAAGTCATCAACCTCCGTATTTAGATTACTTAGACATATGACAAAAGTTCTTCAAATAAGTATCATTAAAAAGTCGTGACAAAGAGATTAGGAAATGATGTACGGTTTCCGTCGGTCAATAACTAGTTATGACATCATATATACATAACCTATAATATGTAATGATGCTCTGTTACCATGATTACGCATGCATTACATCACGAATAGCGGAACTATAGTCTATAAGAAGAGGTTAGCTAGTTCGAAGTTAGTTTTCTACTATTGAATTTGGATCGTTGTGTTTCAATTGTTGTTGTTTTTTTAAAGATATAATTATAAATGTATGGTTCATTATTATGATACATTGATACATGTATATCATGCATATCGTAAATTTGTAAACACAATATAATGATATATAATAATAAAATAAAAAGAGTAAATAAAAAGTATTATAAAATGGGCAGAAGAATCCCTGCATTCTGATTGGTCAATTAGCATGTAAAAGTTTTTTACCGATACATGGCTCACTTTATTTTTTTTTCATTTTTTTTTTTTCGCTTATTTTATAAAAACTAATGCTGCACAGGGGTATTTTGTGGATTAAAAAAAAAAAAAAAAAAAAAAAAAAAAAAAATCATTAAAAAAAATATTTCTGTTAAAATTGATATAAATTTTTTAATTTCATCTAAAAAAAAATTTTTAATCTGATTTTTTTTTTCATTTTTTTTTTTAAAATTAATATAAACAAAATTTTATAATTAAAAAAAAATACAAAAATTAAAATGTTAAATCAAATTTTTTTTCCCAGCCATGGGTCGGTACTTTTGCAGCCATGGGTCGGTACTTTTGAAGCCATGGGTCGGTACTTTTGAAGCCATGGGTCGGTAAATTTAGCCAATTTAGCCATTAATGGGAAAAAGTCTGATTTTCACATTTTTTCGCGCCCATTTTATAAAACAAATGCTGCACAGGCATATTTCGTGGATCGGTAAGAATTTGTATGCACTCTTTTAACTTTGAAAATGGTCTAAAACCCACTCGCTGCGCTCGTGGGTTTAAACCATACCAAAGTTAAACTCGTGCATCCAATTCGTACCGATCCACTCATGCCTGTGCATCATTTGTATAATGTACGATGCATTGTTAAAGGGACTTAGTAACATTGTCCAAATCCTCAAAATCCTCAAAATTTTTCATTCTAGCGGTTCCCTCATACCTTGTTGTATTCGTATTAACAATAAAATCATGGGACAGGTTTCGGTTTTTCAAATTTCCCTTTCGTTACAAAGATATGTACGATCGAAGTATTCAGATAAGAAAAACTCCGGGCGAGTTTTTCTTCTGTGTACAAAGTGAGTGCAGTGAGTTATTGAATATCACTTTGCATTTTCGCTCATTACTTGGCCATGCAATGTCCATTTGACTTGAAATGTTCACACAATACCCTGTGGACATATGAGATAACAATAATATACATTGCATCAACCATTCATCACTTTTTGCACATGTCAACAAAGTTACTAGATCCCTTTAAACTACACTTACTCCGATAATTTACATTTTGATTTGCATTTTGATTATATGTGTCTTTCATATGCCCATATAATGGTAAAGGGAGATAAGCCCCAAAACACACACACAACATAATTTTTTATTTGAAAAATAAAAACATGTTAAGAGCAAGTAATATATTGTAATGCCTCAAACCCTTCAATTTCACCATCGATATCATCTGCATCACAGTCATTATTATTCTCCTTCTCTTCCTCCTCCATCTTTCCCCCCTCTTCCACCTCCTCCTCATCATCAATATCATCATCGTCTCGTCATCATTGTCGTCGTCATCATCATCATCATCATCATCATCATCATCATCATCATCATCATCATCATATTCATCATATTCATCATCATCATCATCATCATCATCATCATCATCATCATCAACATCATTATCATCATCGTCATCATCATCATCATCACCATCATAATCATCATCATCATTATGTCATCATCATCATCATCATCATCATCATCATCATCATCATCATAATCATCATCATCATCATCATCAGCATAATCATCGTCCTCACCTGTCAACGGCGATGACGAGCAGGGTGTTGACGGAGACGTAGAGCGAGACGTTCTTAGTCATCGCGATGACGGGGCACATGAAGTCGGGCAGGACCCAGTTCTGTGCGAGGTAGTATTGGAGCGTGAAGGGCGCACACACGAGGGCGACCAGGGCGTCGGACACGGCTAGGTTGGCGATGAGGAGGTTGGTGACGGTGCGCAATCGCTTGTGGCGGGCGATCAGAAAGCAGAGGAGGCAATTTCCAGGCCCGCACACGACGGTCACCAGGGCGAACACGATGCCGAGGAAGGTCTTGATGCCCGACGTGTGCGGGAAGATCTCGCACTGCAACCCCGACATGTTGCTGTTGTACCACGAGAACGAGCTCGCGTCGTAGTCGGAGAGGTTCATCGTGTTGGGGTGAAACCGGTAATCGTAGAACGACGACGAGGCGGACAATGAATCGCTCGTCGAGCTCGTCAACACGGCCGAAGCGATGTCGCCGGTCGCCATCGACGCCACCGACGATGAAGTCAGCGGGGTGTCGACGATGGCCGCGGGGTAACCGATGCTCCTTCGAAGCATCTTCGAAAAAACAGTATTTCACCTCTAGTGGCGATGAAGATTTAGCTGATAATTACAAAATTCGAAGTGGGTTCACCTCGACCATCCAATGAAAAAAGAATTTGTAAGCGTTTTGGTCACATTTCATGAAGGGAATTCACCATTTCAATAAATTGTTCAAGGATTTTAAAAACTTTAATCAAAGATGAAGCTTCAACTTAGTTTTAACATTTAAAAACGCGTTATTGATCATGCGGCAGCTCAAATATCCATGGTGCTTTCCTCCGATGACGGCCAGGTTCAATAATCGTTTGCGAGACTTCCAGAAGTCGACATACTTTTTATTCCAAGACGATTGAAGCCGCTGAAGCGAGAGGTATTATTGAGTAGTGTGTCCACACAGTAAGTTCAGACTAGGCGGTAATCAATCTGTGTAGCTCTCGATGATCGAACCTTACTCGCAGTTCGGGGATAAACTCATGAACTAAATGCAAGCAAGCAAGCGAGCACTACCAAACATGACACACGCGTATTCCTTTCTACCCCTATCTCTCTTTCTCTCTAGCTCTCTCATTTGTGTGCCCCTCAGTCTCATGTCAGCACGGATAGGACTCGGAGGGGAAATGTTGGAAACGGTAGCGGAGAGGGGAGAGAGGGGGCTAAGTCTCCCGGTATACTTCAGCCGATGTGTGGTCGATCAGCTGTAGGCCAGCTGTGCGGAATCTCTTGCCGCTTTGCCGATGCGACAAGTTAACAAGTTAACAGCAGACGTATAGCAGACGATATGATTGTGTGTACTTGATTTGTTTTCTTCTTCATTCTTCTATTCTCTTTACACATCTCTCCCTTTGTTCTTTCCCGACCTGCCTCCTGATACAGACGCAGGGAAGAGGGGAACGGGATTATATAATTGATTCAAAGTGTTAATACCCCTCTTACCTCCCCTCCTCCTCCCCCCCCCCCTTCCTCCTCTCTCTATCTCTCCCTATGTCTTTACATCGCTATGAAGCGCGGTGAAGAAGGGTGATGAGCTAAAAATTTGTATTGCAAAGTCATTAATTTGTAGAAGAATACAACAATATACGAAGCATAAGGTTTCCAGAAATATGAATGTATTACAAAATGATGGAAATACGGATCGAGATAGTTGGCCAAATCGTAAATAAAACGCTGGTTTTCATCTTGTTTCGACGTCGATAATTACTCTGCCAACCGCGATCCTTACAGAGCCAATCAGCGCGTCGATTCGATTTCCATTCATTCTCAACCCCGCTTCGCTCATGCTCAGCTTTATAGGAAGACGCAATCAAAAGATGCGTTGCGTGATTTCGTCATAGCTGTTGCCATGGTGACGATATCGATGTAAGTCAAGGAATTGCGGTCGTCAAATCAACTCATAACCGGGATCCCTCAGGATCGATATAATTCAGAATCTCTAACGTTGATGAAATGAAAAATGGGGACGGATTAGCCTACTGATGTAAATGTTTATGATGACTTTTGTTTTTGTTAGCGGTATGAAATCAGAGATGACTCCGAGTTGAGAAACGCCAGAGGGCGCGTGAAAGGCTCCTACGTTGGTAACCTTGGAACACAACATTCAGTTTGACTCACTCAAACATATATCAACATTTCTCTCTTTCTTTCCCCCTCTTTTTCTCTCCCTCTCTCTTTATTCAACCATTTCCCCGCCTCTGTATCCCTCTTTCTCTCTTCTTTATTTATGTCATACGTATGTTGTTCTATATACGCTATATAAATCTTTATAATTTTGTTTGTTTCTCTCTAACTCTGACCCTTTATATGTATAGATATTGTTTGTCTTACTCTATTTCTCTCTCTCTCTCTCTCTCTCTCTCTCCTTTAAATAGAGTTTTAGGTATATTATTTACATTCTCTCTTACTCTCTCTGCAGACGATTTTAAGATAAAATATCGTAATGAAGTAATTTTCTCACACCCAGTAAATTGTCAAAGTTAAACCAAATGATCATGACCCACCCTTTCCTCGCTCCTACTCAGACTCAGTCGGTCGACGAAGGACTTTCACTTTTCTTTCTAATTTCTCTCTGTCTGTCAAACTCAAGGGTTCACTTTTCTCCTGTTTTATTCTTTCGCCTTTCTTTTCTTATTTTTTCCTCCACGAACCCGGTTTGTTAAAGTTTGTTTCAAGCAGACTTCACGGCTGGTAGGACATATCGCTGGCTCCGCATGCCACGGGGCGTCCATTGCGCCGATGATTACCTCCACTCCTGACGATGGGGTGTACTTACCGAGTTCGCAAACCGCGAGATGGCGGGAAGAGACCAAAAGTTACAAAGAAAGAAGAAGGGGGAGAGAGTGAGAATTAAAGGTTGAGAGGGCGTTGGGAGGGTGGGAAAGATCGGAGGAGACAGAGTTACTTTTTAAAAAAAATAGAGGAGGGAGAGGAGAGAGGGGGAGGGGAGGGAAAGGATAAGAGGGGGGGGGGGGGGAATAAGAGAGATTTGTAAAGAGCTTAGAAGTGATAAAAGAACGTTAGGAAATATAATGGTTTCCTGGTTTCCAATACTAACTACAGCGTGTGTAACCCGCAAGCTGACTAGGAAAGAGAGAGGGGGGAGGGGGGGTAATAAGAAATTTGCTCCAGTGACAATTATTGCTCCGACACGGGGGGTTAAAGGTTTAGTGAAATGTAGGGTTATATGGTTTGGTTGATGGTTTAGGGTTAGTGTTTCATTCTTCCCTCTGTTATTGTTAACATTCTCTTATTCCCCTTTGACAATTATTCACCTCTCCCCTATCTCTCTTTCTCTTTATTATCATGTGTTTAATTCTCAAATTCTCACACTACTTTTTACTCCTCTTCAACCTTTTCTTGCTCCTCCTCCTCCTCCTCCTCCTCCTCCTCCTCCTCCTCCTCCTCCTCCTCCTCATCATCATCATCATCATCATCATCATCATCATCATCATCATCATCATCATCATCATCATCATCATCATCATCATCATCATCATCATCAACACCACCACCACCATCATCATCATTATAATCATCATCATCATCATCATCATCAGCATCATCATCATCATCATCATCATCGTCATCATCATCATCATCATCATCATCGTCATCATCGTCATCATCGTCATCATCGTCATAATCACCACCATCACCACCATCACCACCATCACCACCATCATCACCATCGTCATCATCATCATCATCATCATCATCCGTAAACTGTATTTACCCCTTGTCATCTTCATCATCTTTCCCCCCATTCATCGCTCCTCTATATCATCCTTCTTTCATCTCCCTGTCATCTGTCTCTCTGACCTGTCATTCCACCCATCCTCCACCAAACCCCACGGCCATCTTATTTTGTTGTTTATGTTTTTTATCCTCTCGGTGTGACGTAGATAGTCGTCGAGTTGAATTAGTGCAGCGATGTTTGGATGGAGGAGGGGGACTGGGGTCCAGGCACAGTTCATCTCGACATGGATTTCATAATTTGTCAAGAGATTTTACGTCAATGAATGAGGTGCACAGAAGGCTGTCAATTATAGTATTTGCTACCATTTTAAAAGCTAACCTCACTAGGTTCATTTGTTTTGCTCTGCATCGCCGTATGTTAAACACTGTGCATGTTTGAGACGCTGTGAAAAAAAATCGTTGTTCTCGTTTATTATATAGGGTAACTCGATAATTCTGCCGAATTCTGCTGAATATTGTTGAAATTATTATTTCTTTTCGTCGAGTGCGTTATGAATGATTGTAGTTTTGCCCTCCATCATGTCCATAGACGTACTATGTTAAAAACAATGTTTGTGTATGTTTAAGTTGCTGTGAACAACAAAAAAACCCACTTTTGTTGCTGTTGTTTATTTGTGTGACTCGATAATCCTGCCGAATTCCGATGAATTTTGTTGAAATTATTACAGATTTCTTTGCGTCGAGTTCATTTCAATAATTGTATTTTAGCCATTCATGCACCGACGTAAGTTAAACAATGTGTTTGGGCACGTTTGAGTCGCTGTGAGAAAAAAAAACACACACACCCACACCCACATTTGTTGTTTTCGTTTCAATTTTCAATTTTTCATTTTCAATTTATTTCCGTTCCCAACAAAATATACAAATCAATTTTAATCATTTACAAAATAAAGGACTCTCATAATAGTAAGGACCAAAGTGTAATATTATTAAATCAACCAAATTCGTAACTACAAAAAGGAACTAGATATAGGAAGAACAAAATATAGGAGAACACGGTCACAATAAAAAAAAAAAAAAAAGTAGACACCAATGCCAAGAAAGAATTGAGAGATCGGGGTTTCAGAAAAGAAGACAAAAGGATGAGCTGCAGGTGGGATTGAGAAGAAGATGAGGATGGAGATTTGCGCTCTAAAAAAAGAGATATGCATGAGAGGCCACAATATTATATATCGAATTGCATTTTTGAGTCAGCGAGTATAGAAAATGACCTTGTTTATTGGGGTGACTCGATAATTCTGCTGGCGACACCCTCCTCGGAACCCAGTCATCTGCGATTGCGTTTATGATAATGCCACCAATGACAAGGGCGACACATATCAATAACAAATGCGATATGGTTATGATATGAAACGCAGAACCAGGTGCGGCATATATATACAATTGCTGTCATCTTACACAATGGTATATAGAGAAAGAGGGAGTGAGAGGAAAAGGAGGAGTGAGCGGGGGCCGGAGGGGGACGGGGGTGGCCTAAAAAACTGGAGTAGATAATGTGAACGATATATTTTGTTCGGGAGGTGATTAATTAATAAATGCCCCCCCCCCCCCCCCCCCCCCCATGAACAAACTAATTTCTCGCAGATCTACGCCAGTGGAAAAAAAAAGTTGCGTTTTGGTGTCACCGCATTTTTGTCCCACTGTATTTATCACAGGATGAGAGGGAGAGAGAGAAGGGGAGAGAGGGAGAGAGAGAAGGGGAGAGATGGAAAGAGCAATAGAGACACATTGAAGAAGGGGAGTGGGAAATGATACGTACGATGTATATGTTGTTTAGATTTTCAAATATTATATTCTAGACATACTACATGAATATATTATAAACTGCATCATGCAGTGCGAGCAATGCCAATGGCTGTTTGGCGTACCTACATTTTGGCCAATCAAGTTACTGCAATCACATAACCAATCACGGTGCGGTAAGAAATGTGTTCCATCACGTGTGAGATGTTTATTCGCTCATTGAATCAAATGGACATTCAAGAAAACAAAAAGGAAAATAACAAACTTGATGATAATCTGCACCTTCTGCGGAATAGAAGTATCACTCTCTAATTACAATAATCCTGTCTGCTTTAATGACAAACAGTGCGATGGCTAAATGTTCATGACCTGTACGCATTAATACGCCGCGTTGCGATGCCGCGCCGCTTACTTTTACCACTGATCCCTCGGTGATACCCGAGAAAATCTCGAGAAAATCGCGCCGATGTGGACAAATAAGAATAAAAACCAGTCGATAGGATGGGAACAGGTTTCTAGCTTAGCTGCAGTGGACTCTAATCGCCGTAAAAGCGAGCGGATAGCAAGCGATGCTTCGATTAATCCCAAGTTGATGCAATAAACGGTTCCTCTAAGGTGCGGCTTTGCATAAAAAACTGCGTTAAATGTTTGGCTGCAAGGGCTTTAGGTCTGAGAACTGACGTAGATTAGATGCTTTAATACCTGGAATCATCAACAAGGCAGTGGATTTATTCAAATACTAAGTCATGATTTTGTTTAAAATGACGTGCATCCGTTTAAAAAGAGAATGGCCCGCACTTGGTGGCAGCCACTACTCCACCCCACCCCCTTAACCTCCCCCTCCCCCCCCCCCCCCCCAACAAAAAAATAAAATTAAAAAAATATTTATTCCATTTATAATCCATTTATTCGATATAATGATTTGTTTTTCGATATCATGGATTTGTATTAACATAACGTATTAGAAAACTAGATCCGTTCTTCCAAAACATATCATAGGCTACCAGTTAAACGCGTGACAAAAATTATTGATAAGTTTCACCTAAATTTCATCGTTATTTCACGATGAGTCATATCCTAAGAAAATAGAAACATTCTTTATAATGAAGTTCTATTTGTTTTTACAGCTCGACGACTTTGAATAGATATACATGTATACTTTTACAGTTTACAGTAAAGTTTACTCCTAAGTTCACTCTTTTGTATATATATTGTTGCCTTATTGTTGGCGGGAAAAGGTGATGTACGGTTGCCATGGTAGCATCATCAACATCATTGGCCTCTGTCCACGCTCCGGCAACCTTTCCCACGTTTTGCGAGACAAAATAATGTAAAGTTAGACGCTATAATTCATAACGTTTGTAGTTTTTTGTTTCGCTCCTAAAACTTTTATTTCCAGTTTATTTTGTTTGATGTGTAGCCTACTTTGTAGTGCTTACGTCACGATTTCCTCGCCTCCACTTTCTTGAGACAAATAAACGAACAGTTTCGTGGCAAATCGTAAGAAACGCCATTTTCGATGGAAAAAAGTTTATGTATAAGACCGCAATCGTATATGAATAAATGAATGGAGGAAGAAAATACTGCTGGAAAATGTTTATCTACTAAAAATCGCCAAAAAAGATACAATGAGAATTGTATAGAGCCTACCTTTCAATCCTAGTAGGATCTCCGTCAGGGCAAACCATGACTACAGATTACAGATTATAATACATAATAATCAATGCCTTCGAACGTAATGCTACATCGCTCGTTTCATCTCAAGTACAAACATAACAAGTTATGATTACCAATATCGCGTATTCTGCGATCACACGCATAATATTTCAGCAGCTTATATCGCAAATGCCTCATACTTACAAAAAGGAGATATTGCGCTTTGCTACAAAACCTATGATCCGATGATATAATATACTTCAAGACTATAATTCAAAACGGTTTTTTCTATGTGTGTGGTTTCGTTTTGTTTTCCTTTTTCTCGTTAAATTTATCAATCGTCAGTTAAGCCTGTTTTATGTACTTTATGTGTGATTTATTTCATGTCTTCTACAATACTCCGTCATTGTTCAGTTATGATAATAGTAATATTTATAATAGTAATAATGATAATAATAATACTAGTAATAACGTTTGTCTTGACTGTCTTTAAGATGAATGCAAATCACTTTGACCGAGTAGGTATTGGTTTATTGTCAAATTGATTTATTGTCACTTGTGATTTCTTGTTTTCTGTGTGTACCTGCTACTTTTAAGGACATGAATTCATCTATCACGTGTAAAATTTAGTTTGCTTAATAATTTTTAATTCATAAAACATGAATACTAGGTAAATTAAAGACCATCGGGCTTAAAATAAAGCGTACCGTCATTACGAAATCACGATTATAATTTAGAAAAGATATACCGGTATAGGGCTTTTTCAAAAGCCTCTTATTTCTGCTTCTCCTGTGTATCTTATTGTACCTTATTTTCTTCATTTGTGTTTAATACCGCCGTGCCGATGTGGCAAAGTCTCAAAAAGTAATACAAAACACCTTTTTATAAATAATGAACCACGTCACGATGATGTCATGGGGTGTCAAAACTTTCTGGGCTAGGGGTCACGGGTTGAAGTTAACAGACTCAAAAGTTGGAAGTTGAGATAAACATTTCTGTCTCGGAGTGTGTGAATCATCGCGTACTGTTTACATGAGGGAAATTCACCGAGGTATAATCTAGACAGATATTTAAATGGATCTAGTAACTTTATTAACAAGTGCAAAAAGTGATGAGTGATTAATAAAATGTGTATTGGAGTGATCTGACATCTCCACAAAGTAATGTGTGAACATTTCACGTTAATTGGATGTTTTTTGGCTGAGATATGAGCAATAATGCAAAGTGTCATTCACTTACTCATTGCACCGACTTTGTACACGGTTACGACGATCCAGTGGATAATTTAACATCTGAACACTTCAATAATTGCAAATATCTTTTGAACGAGATGGAAATTTGAAAAACCGAAACATGTCCCGTGCTTGTATTGTTAATATGAATATGATAAGGTATGAGAGAACCACTAGAGTTCCAAGTAAGTTTTGAGGATTTGGACAATGTTACTAAGTCTCTTTAAAGCAAATGGAAAACTCTGTCTAGATATACCCCCTAAATTGCATCGTATCCTTATTGACTTTTGTTGTGTGTGTATAATTCACTAAACATTATACAAATATTATATTTGTACGTTAACATTTAATAACCTAAGTTTAATAATCAATATGGCAAACATGTACAGACAAATCAGAAAAGTACATTACAAATGGTTCTTCGGTGTATATTTCATATTTTAAACAACTACGGAAAACTGTCGTTAATGTTTTTATTTTTTTATTTGACTAATATTGTTTCATCATTTATGCTTTTTGATTTTATATATCAGAATCATCCAACTTCCGAGTAGGCGGATAAAGTATACACAGTAATACAAGTAGTTTTAATGTAACATCTGAAACAGAGACATCCTGTTACCTTGTTTATCAAAATTGTGTGACAGCAATACAAATCGGAGTATCGGATCCCTAGATCAATATACAGATGATAACTTATACCAAACTAACCTGTACACACATGTACAGTTCTAAATACAGGTGTTGATATACACGATATACGTTTTTGAGGTAATTTATATAAATGTAAACCGAAAGTATACTTTTCTTTTTCGCAATTCTTTAGTGACCACCTAAAGGAAGCTAATAGAAAAGTGGCCACTGTACACAGGGACCTCATTAGACAGGTTGCATTACATTGTTTTTACTCACTTTTGGTGGCCACTATTGTATAGGCAGGTTGGCTGCTATAGACAGGTGGCCACTATGACAGGTTTGACTGTATTTATAAATCCAGGAGCCCCCGATTTGCGATATATAATTATAAAACAAAACATAAAACATGGGTTGAACAGTTAAAATACTCTTTATCTATTTTTGTTTGTGAAAGTAGACCCCTTTTGTCAAATACTTGCCAGTTATACGGAATACTTTCGTTATCAAGGTTATGTTATTATTAATTACAACCTTCCTCGACATTGTACAACTCTCGCCGTTTAGGAGTGAATGAGTATATAATTCAAAAAAGTCTTTATACAGTGCAGTGACGAAAATGAAGAAAAAAAGCTTTATTTGAAATGTTAACTATCATGACTATATAGTTATCTAAATTTAGATACACTACATCACATGCATAATGTTGAAATTAAGTTTCGTAAGTAATGTCAGCAACTATTAAACTTCCACGTTAATAAGGGAGCGGTTTACATGGTTTACGTGCACATTCGCAGACTCCGAAACTCGTTTTCAGTGTTCAGTGTTTTCTGTAAATCATGTTCTCGCAGTTTCGATCCTTATAAAATTATGATCAAACATTGCCGTCTTGAAATATGTCATGAAAGTGTTTTCATTGACACAAATATCATGCCAAAAATTATCAGGACGACCGTGTTTCAGAAATTCAGTTACGTGCCAGGATACGCGAAATCCCTCTTTCATGTCTTTCTTTAGTTACAATGTACATTTATACACCAACTCGCTTCACTATACATTCCGTTGTTTTCATTTCACAAGCAAAATCAAAATAATAATAATACCATCAGCAACAACAATAGCGACAACAACAACTACAACATCAACAAAATCAACAATAACAAAAGCAAGAACATCAACAGCAACAACAACAAAACAGAAAGATAGTGGTTTCCAGACTGTCCGATATACTGTCGGTATTATGTGAAGATATAGTTTTGTTGTTGTCCCTAAGTTAATTCGATGTGACACACCCTTCCTATATCTCCAATCTCTTTTGCGTCTAAATCCATATTGCGCTCTAAATCCGGGAAATAATGTATGTTCGATGAGTCAATCATGCATATGTTTGTACGCGCTGTGAGCGACATTTATTTATGCGATAGTTCGCTCATCAAAAAGACTCAGAGCGCAAGTGACTACTTACAGTATACATGATCCTATGCGCGCACGCACGGCGTCGTGGAGTGACACTTGGTCACTAGCATAGAGTTATTATAATATATAGAGTAGTCATTGTGTATACCTTTCGGTGAAAATAATAGCATAAAACAGCCTTTTATACGCTGTAATATATGTTTTTCCTTTTCTCGAAAGCAATGATTTTCCCAATATTTGATTATGGAGACCTGGTATATGGAACAGCCTGTGCTGAACACACTGATTTATTGCAGAAGCTCCAAAACTCCAAAACAGAGCTTGCATAATTATTTTAGGGATAGCCCTTATATATAGACGTATGTCAATAGATGTGCATGATCGAGCTGGTTTAAAATCATTAGCAGCAAGGCGAAATTCTCATTTAAACTCGATGGTATATAAGGCAACATATGAGTTAACTCCACCTTATTGAAAAGGATCCTTTCGTTTGTATTATTATAATTACTCTCTATAAAGATCAAACGGAAATAAAACAGAATTTCTTAAATGCACATTTATGTATAGAGGCGCACATGAATATAATATTCTTCCCTTTGAAATAAAATCCTCGCCAAGTATGTTTGTATTTAGTAAGAAATTGCATTTTTTTAATACCCAATTTTGTTTAATCCTCTTTGATAAAATCGATAGATTGTAGTCTGCACTCGTAGTTGTAGGTTGATAAAATGTATTATTGTATATAATCATACAAATTTGTTGAAATTCATTGTTAATTATATTGTTAATTATTGTTAATTATTGTTGATTGTTAATTGTTTGTTGAAATTCATTGTTATTCATATTGTACACTATTGTTAATTATTGGTAATTCTTGTTAATTATTTTTAATTATATTGTGATTGTGATTTCGGAAAATCAATCAATGAAACAAAATAAATTTGAAGTAATTAATATGACAACTTATGCATCATGCACAATCCATCCGATTTTATTTCGTTGAAAAAAAAGTAAGTTTGAAAATCAGTTAATTCGACTTTACACACCCTTCCAACACTATTCGTTGAATAGAACAGCACAAAGCCGTCATACGTTTTATGTTTAATTTTCTTTTTATCAATATCAATTTGAAGAAATTCATATGAATCATATGAAATAATAAAAATGGGGTCAACAACTTATACAGCATGCACACACACAACCCAGCCGACTGGGTTTCGTTGAAAGGACGGAGTAGTATGAAAATGAGTTAACTAGCCAGCGCAGCGTGATCAGTCGGGCCGCACTGGTGGACATGGTAGGGGGGACATTCCGCCGGAACTTAGGGGTACAGGTGCGTTCGAACTCACGTCTAAGATTATGCTATGCACGAGCTTGATTAATCGCATTCCTCAAGCCCGGCGCAGACAGAGCCGACTCGACCCGATCCGACTGGTTTTCATTCGGATCGGCTCAGTTTTCAGTGCCTCGCGACACACATTTTGCCAGTCGAGAGACAATCGGATGCCAGTTGGGGCCGATTCAACACGATGAATCGGGTCCGACCGACCGGGCCCAACTCTAGCCTGATTGAAACCAGTCGGATCGGGTCGAGTCGGCTCTGTCTGCAGAAGGTTTTATTCTCATTAAGAAAGCGGTAGCAGAAAAGGGAAGACGGAATAGATATGATTATTTCAAAAGTAATTTTTTGTTTTTCACGCGATCTCAAATTAATATTGGCTTAGATGGAATTAAAATTGAAAACATTTTGTTTGGGTAATCCTTTAATTAGCCTGTATATTTCAAAATGTTTTTGCATAATAAACATGTCGAAAATTCGTCAACTTCTGTTTCTTTTGCGCAATTAGTTTTATATTTGTTTCTATGTTATATCATACATAGAATTATTTGCTGTGCAATTACATTTTTAATACAATTACATTATTATGTCGTATCAAGGAAGTTTAACCTCCTTGGTCGTATTAAAAATGTTCCATTCTCTATCAACATGATCAACAATGAGTGCAAACGCGTCAGTGTGAGAGACTTTGCGTGAGCATTATTGATGGGGCAATTATTACACGGTAGGAAAACGTTGCGTGGACTTATTAACCCCGACCCGGATGTTTCACTCCATTAGCACCTATCAACCGATTAAAGCGCCGCCGAGACGGCCCCGAGAGTTCAACCGACAAGAATGGTGTCTCGTTTCAGGTGCGGTGAAGGAAAACAACAACAAATAAATACATGTGTATTAAATGTTATATGATAATTGAATTATTATTATTATGCTGATGTAAGACTCCCAAGTGATTTCTTTCGAATTTTGGTTTATTCACTTTCTGTTTCTCCCCAGCACATCGGAAGGAGATACTGTGATAATTATAATATGACTACCAACAGTCCTTTCTAGGACTACCAACAGTCCTTTCTAGGACTACCAACAGTCCTTTCTAGGACTACCAACAGTCCTTTCTAGGACTACCAACAGTCCTTTCTAGGACTACCAACAGTCCTTTCTAGGACTACCAACAGTCCTTTCTAGGACTACCAACAGTCCTTTCAAGGACTACCAACAGTCCTTTCAAGGACTACCAACAGTCCTTTCTAGGACTACCAACAGTCCTTTTTTAAGACTCTCCTAGAAAGTATACCAACAGTCCTTTTCAGGACTACATCCACAGTCCGTTCTAGGACTACCAACAGTCCTAGAAGGACTACCACAGTCCTTTTCAGGACTCACCAATCCTCCCCTCTCACATAGTGCAACCACAAACCACACGTATTACACGTATATGTTTTAAAAAGTAGCATGTGACTTCGTGAGCAAAGAAATACAAACGAAAGAGAAAGGTGCCTTCTGTCTGAAACATAAGCAGTGCACAAAGTCATTTCTCCTGCATAAAACATGGAATATTTTCGTCTTTTCAGTATTTTTTCGGACGGGTTTCTGACTTTCTGCTTAATAAGAATATAGTATATTCTTCATGTTTAGTTAAATTCTTCTTTTTTTAATTTTACCTAAGCTTCTTAGGTTTAATTTTCTTTATATCTTACAATATCTTCTAAACAAATTAGGGTTAAAATGCAGTTACTAATCATTGAGGGGGGGGGGGGGGAACAACGAATAAGTCGTCGCGGTGACGAAATTTAAAGGCCTCCACCAGTCTTACAGCGGTTACCTTTTGTAATAAACTATAAAATAAAATAAATTAAAGGAATTAAACACATATATAAAAATTTGAATGTAATCACAATTGAGATATAATTGTATGTTGTCTGAAGAAAAAAAAAAAGTGAAATATAAACATAACTTGACTTGACTTACGCCGTTCACAACATCGCTTGGATGACTGATGTCTTTTGTTTCACAATGGCTTGCCATCCAAACCTTTCGATCTTCTGTCAGTCTTTTTTTGCATTGGCCATGGATTCAAAGTATCTATTGTTGCAGTCAATCCACCTCTTTGCTGGTGATATATAATACAGAATTATATTGTAATTGTATAGACCAGAGATAGGGCTTATTGTTAGGAAGCTTGGGGTTCGAACCTCAGCCGGTCACGCCAGTTAGTAAAATACCAGACGATCGATAATAGTAACATAATTGAGCGGGAAAATACCACTGGGCCTATATTCATAAAAGCCGACTAGCTTAGTTACATGCTAAGTCTATGTTGGATGATGTATCTATATGTTAAACACGTGATCCTATAGTTGCTAACTAGGGTTAACTTAGTGTGTGCCTAAGGCTAAAAAAACCAGCTAACCCTCGCTGAGGACTAGGAAACTGTTTGTTGCTCACTAATCCGTATCATTTGAAATAGACTTAGCATGGAACTAAGCTAGCGGGGTTTTATGAATTTGGGTCCAGATAACTAATCCTTCCCCGTGTTTTCACTATCGTGTTGCCTTAAAGATATTAAAATTGCGATATTAGCTGCCCAATGGCCCTTAAAGGCACTCGGAGGACTTTACCGACTGGATATGGGGGTATCTAATGAAGATGGTAAACAACTATGTTGAAGAGGAGTTGCTAAGGGAACAATATGAAGGGACAATGATGGCGAGGAGGAGGACGTGGAGGAGAAGGAGGAGGAGGAAGAGGAAGATGAGGAAGAGGTGGTGGTGGAGGAGGAGGAGAAGGAGGACGTGGAGGAGGAGGAAGAGGAGGAGCAGGAGGAGCAGGAGGAGCAAGAGGAGGAGGAGGGGAGGAGGAAGAAGAAGAACCGGAGGGGACGTAGTTAAAGATCGACGAAATCACGTGCTCTCCAAATTATCAAATGACATTTAAACATTAAAAAGGGGGAAATAGGACAGAAAATTAAAAATGTTATTGTTACAATAACAAAGTGCAATAAACTGTTAGCCCACACAACGCAATGTTGCCCCATCCCATGTAGGCTCACCAATGAATATCCTCCGTCAACCTCTGATGGGAAATCCACGCAGCTTCATGTGAGGTCCGCCAGATGATCCAACATACCAGGTGAGATCACTGATATTATTCACTGGATCCATGCGTAACGCCCTACAAGTGTGACGTAAGTGGTCGCCATTTTAATGTATGGTTATACAAAGGAATGTTTATACCAACCTTTAGTGTAAATGTGTACTTCATATTATCTAGGTTTTACTCATGATTTATATAACGACCAGAGTAGCGGGCCTACACCTCGATTCATAACAGGCCGCACTGTGAGTTAGATAGACCGTTTACAAAGATGTGATTGGAGTAAACAAACCCTTATCTTGCGATTGACATCGATGGGTGAGTCAACATTCGACGAAAGTATGTTATAGCTCGTGCCAGTTGTCAAGCCTTGCTTGGACGTTGCTTAGTACTACGTGTTTATGTTTATGTTTACGATTACTACGATGCATTCCAGTGAATGACACATTCTTGACGGACAAAGGGGACAAAATACATTCCAGTATACGTTACCTTCATACCACATTGCGTTGAATTTCATACTTAATGTATATCCTCTGCCGTTTGCAAATCCCAAAACATCATTTCCGTCTTTTAAGTAAGAAGACCTTTCATAACTAGGTCAATAGGTTAACTTAAAGGAAGTCTTGGGAAATTGTAACGTTAAGATTTTCTTGTAAACAATGTATCTTTCTTAAAAACAACATATTCTGGCGTTGAATTCAGTATAGCCATAGTATACATATTGAGATGTAGAATGTTAGATGCGTGCATACAGGGGTATGTAATAATGGAGAGAATTAAAGGGATAGTTAAGTTATAGGGCTGTTTTCATTCAACAGGCAGCCCTCTAGACACTTCAAGTTTTAACCAAAATTATCCCAAATAATTATATGAATGCGTGTTTTTTGTTAAATAATAATAATTAAACAGAGAGATCAAAAACAATTTTAAAACCATCTTGTTATATATTTCAGAAATGTGTACGATCTTTAAATATTTTCTTAAATTATTTAATAAAATGTTATAAAACTTTTATTTCAATCGGATAAAGAGTATTTATGAATATTTCAGCTCTTTCTGAACCGATATTGATCAAATAAATTTGTTTCTGTTTTTAAAAATTGTGTTCTCCCTCAAATTATACACTTAGTTTTTCATTACCTCACACACGATGATTTTTCGAAGTGCCCTCTAAACCAAAACTGAACTTTCCCTTTAATAAATATTGATGCCACATCAGCATCATGTTTGACTTGTAATTGTCTATTTCATTAAAGTACATTCTAGCTTTGAATTTGGTACAGCCACAGTATACGTGTTGCGATGCAGCGTAGCCCTCCGCACACAGAGCCGACTCGACCCGACCCGAATGGTTTTCAGTCAGGCTAGAGTCGGTTTCGCTCGGTCGTAGCCGAGTCAACATGTTGAATCGGCCTCGAATGATCTCCGACTAGCTCTTGACAAACAAAACAGGAGTCCTAAGGTAATGCATACTGGGCTGAACTGACTGAAAACCAGTCGGATCGGGTCGAGTCGGCTCTGTGTGCGGAGGGCATACCAGATGTACATACATACAGAGGTCTGCTTTAATGGAGAGACCTGTGCGATTTTAGAATGTATGATGATGAAACATCGGCAGCACCTATCATTAAAAACTAACAGTTATAATTCAATGATGCTTGAATGGTAGAGAAACATATAAATGGCTAAGTAACAGGGTTGTTTTCATATAAAAAGCAGCTGTTGACACCGCACCTCAAGTTACAACCACTTTTTAATCAAAATAATTTTATGTGATTGTGATGTTTGGGTAAAAATAATAATTTAATAGAGAGATCATCATGAACAGATTTAAAACTATTTAGCTCTATTTTCAGAAATGTATATGATTTATGAATACTTTCTTAAATTAGTAAATAAAGTTGGTCCCCAACATTTATTCTAAATGTATTAATGGATATTTCAGCCGTTTCTGAACCAATTTTGATTAAAGAAAATGATTCTGTCATTAAAATAGTGTGTTTTTGTTTTAATTTAACACTTTCTGTGTTTTGCTAGAGCATTGATGATATTTTAAAGAGTTATAGGAATAGTTCAATTCTATTTCACTTTCCCAGGCTGATAACGAGTGGGTGAAACGTTTTTTTTATTACTGAAAGCTATGAGCGATGTCATAGGTTTGTACGCAGTTAACATGGTTAAATGTGTCACTGGCCATGGATAAATTCAAATTGAATAATACATCTTATTATCTCCAATCTATGTGGCGTCTAAATCTATTTTTGCGCTATAAATCCCGATCACGGGAAAACTATTCGATCAGCCATTCACGCATATATTTGTACGCACTGTGTGCGATGTTTATTTATGCAGCTAATCCGCTCATCGACAAGACTCAGAGCGCAAGCGATTACTGTACACAGTATTCTATATGCGCGCACACGGCGTCGCGGAGAGGAGCTAGGCCACTAGTCATTAATATCGTAATAACAAAGGAGAACATTATCTGAAGCATGCTCCTTCATGCTTCTTTTAGAAATGAGAGGAAACAACAGGGTAAAAACCGCTATTAAAAGTGTCGATTCGGACAACGATACCAATTCCCTTAAAAACTATGAGAGCAGCGCTTGTCGCTGAAGTGGTTCTGGCTAAATCAAATGTTATCATTATTTCTGTTATTATTATCACCTTATGGCGATAAGTGAACGAGACATCTCCATCTTCGTATCGAGTAGGTAACATCTGCTAATTGGATACTTAAGTGGATGTACTCGGAACATACATACAGATAAAGGTTATAATTGTTATTGGAAAGTGTCACTCGGTACATTTAGATAGATGTTATTATGATTACAAAACGGGTGAGCGAAACGCGAGTGACATAACGTTATCTTGAGTCAGAAATAGACCAGGGGGTGTTTCACAAATATACTAAGCTGAACTTTATTCTAAGTCCGATCTTACAATTATGGAAAGCCATTTGTAGCCTTGGAATAAAACTTCTTCAAAAGCAAAAAAAAAAATACAAGTATTTGAGACTACCAACAAAAAATATATTAACTATTTCAAAGCTGCTTGATAATAACAAATATAACTGATTTTATCAAACTGTATGCCTTGTCAAAAGAACTGTTTCAACAATTGTACAAATAAACTAACGGCTCTACATAATTGTTAGGTCTAGAGTTAAGTTCAACTTAGAATCCCCCTGAAGCAAGGACAAGGGAGCAGACTTGACAAGAGACCGTTGGAAATGGCGGGAAATCATAACGATGCCACTCTTCAACGTCAACCCACTGTTGGGGTGAGTGTCAGTTAGGAAATTATTAGTATCAAAAACTAAATTATTTGACGCTCAAATGTGGTACCAGTGGTGGCATTTTAGAAGAAGAAAACAAAACAATGATACTAACGAAAAAAGAAGCGATACGACAAACAAAAAAAGAATTTGAGAAATAAAATGAATACTAGATGGCGAAGAATTGGACACGAAAAGGAAAAAAAGACAGGTAAGGGAGTGGATGAGGGGAGGTAAAAACGCCATTTCCAGAATCGGAGTGATGAATGTTCAATTGCAATACGCGGCGTGGCTTTATCAGTCCATCCAGGGCGGTGATTGATAGCACTTCGCATTATCACAGTCCAAGTGCTTATTCCAGCTGGAATAATATGGTTTTATGCATTGTCTTAGTTTTTTTGTTTTCATCCAACTGGGTGTACATTATTTTATACAAGTCATGTCCCTTACTAGGGTATCTACGATCACGTATGAGATATAAGGCATAATTATATTCATGCTTTGATTTATATGGAACCAAAAGGTTTGACCCATTTACATGATCTATATCTACGTGCATTTTTGTTTTCACATTCAGTCTCTGGGTTTTGTTGTGTATTTTCTGCCTATTTTTGCCCCAAAAAGAGTCCCAGAATGTAATAAACAAAGAGCCCCCGTAATGTATCATAGTCAAAGTAAACAAAATTCAGAATGATATTTTTAACGCAGGTAAACTTGAATATTTTGAAAACATTTTTACATCAGCGTATTTAATTAAAATATCTAACAACAAAATGTTAAATAAATAGAACTCGGTAAGGACGCTAAGGCATGCTATGTATAATGTGACATTTTTTTCCTATTTGATACGCGTGGGTTGAGTAGGTAATCGGCCAACATACGGACACCCATAATACGAAATGTCATCATAAAATGAAATTGAGTTTAAAGGGATCCAGTAACGTTTTTGACATGAGTAAAACTTACGAAGGGTCGATAAATCATCTGATATGTCCACTGAGTGATGTGTAAAAACCCATGGTAATTGAACGTTATATGACCGAGTAATGAGCGAAAATGTAAAGTGATATTTGTGAACTTATTAAAGTACTGACCTTGTACACAGTTGAACATCTCCACTAGAGATTATAGTTTCCAAACATTTCAATCATACATATCTTTATAACGGAAAATAAATTTGGAAAACCGAAACATAATCCAAAGTAGGTTTTGTTGATTTTGACGATGTTACTTTAAGATCCCATTTAGCCTGTATGATGGTGTCATGGTGATAAACTGCATATTTAGTAAAGGTAGATTGAGATTATGTCGGTTTGTAGCAACTTCATGTGATTATTCTCAAGACAAAACAATATGTATCAACATATGTATCGATTTATCCTTCTAGGACAGAGCTGTTGTGCAATATGTTATTATCGTCTTGAGAAACTAACAATGACAATAATAATGTTTTGAAGGCCCCATCTGTTTAATTTCTAAGTTCGTAGTTCTATTTTCGAAAGTTTTCGCCCCATGCGAATACTAGGATACTCGTACCGGACAAATTATGACAACAACACATAAACTGTTTTATTCCTATACAATTGCCCTAGATTTATATGAATGATCCTTGGGTTAGTGTCAGGTTTATATAGCTTCTGACTAACCAAGCAATGAAAAGGAGGGCTACTGCACCCCCCCCCCCCCCCCCCCCCCCCCCCCCCCCCCCCCGGGAGATTTCAGGCAAAACAATCACATTTGGGGCAGATTCATCAAATTTCGAGCAAACTCAGTTCATTTGGGGGCCAAAATCAAGTCCTATTTTGGAAATCTGCTCTCATTGTTGTTGAAGACAGGAAGGATGCTGTTTTAATAGGTAATCCTCCTCAGCCCTCTGGTGCAAAAAGAAATGCTCTATTTATATACGCCTATATTATGATTACACCCTTTCGTAGTGACACAAGTTTGTGATACCGTTTTCTTATCTCGTGTAGCTACGCCAAGTTGAATAGTATTTTTTAAATTTTTTTTAGGTTTCCATTCAAATTTACTTGTCAAAAAGTAATTTTGATTTTGCCGAATCGTGCAAAAACAAATTACTCGTCTGGATGGACAGGAAATAGTTAAATGGCTGGGATTTCATGGGTATGATTGTTTTGATAATTCCAATCAAATTGGGAATACTCGTGCTGTTTCTTGGCAGGTATATATAACTGTTTGTCCTTTTTGCCCCAATAGAGAACGTTCTCTAGAGGTGATTGAAGCGAACTTTGAAACTATATAGTAGAGGTAGACTTCTGTATTGTTATATGAAATAGTATTGTGTATTCTGTCACCCCCCCCCCCCACCCCCCCCCCCCCCACCCCCCACCCCCCCCCCACCCCCCCCCCCCCCCCCCCCCCCACCCCCCCCCCCCCCACTCACCCCTTCCGCCAGAGGAAAACAAAATGATACTGTTGGTGCAATTGTTAACTACAATTATAGCCTATTGGTGGGCTTTGACGGTGAACTATAAAATATCGCACTACATATTACCAGATTGCTATGTATGAAGTTTTAAAGAAATGTGAAGTTTGAATTAAAACATAATAATTATATTCATTAAACCAACTGGCTGCTGTGTAGTAGGTCTATATGGACATTATGGAGGGAGTGCTCGTAGTAGTTATACCCCTGTTCGCAGTGGCGTAGTGTGGTCGGATTAAATTGGGGGCACTCTCTACGTAATTATTTGCTGATGATTTTCTCCTTAGCTTAGTATTGCTTGTATACAATTATTGGGGGTATGTGACCCATGTGACCCCTAATCTCCGCCGCTACACCACTCTCCAAACTAGGAGACATTGTGATGAGACCGTTCATTAACATGACTTGCAGTTTACAACAGACAATAGCAGGCTGAAGGTGGAGCTCTGGGAGTGGTTATTATTTGTTCTCCTATTTCTAATTTTAAAATGATCCGATCTACAGACCATTATTTTGATCTTTCTTTTCCTTGTTTGCGTTAGTGTAAAATTGATCTCAACAAACAATGAATTGCACTTCTCAATTTGTTAATGTTATCGTTTCAATTCGTTATACATTATTTCTAGAACATGTATCTTGATCGGATGCATTCTGTTTACAAAATGCAATTAAATTCTTAGTCTGTTCTACTCTGTTGTAATCGATAATCGATAAGAATAAAGGAAACACAATATTAAAATAAAATGATAACTTCATGGTCTCTGAGATCTGGACACCGTTGCAAGAAAGAGAAGCAATCGATTGTAATTAGTTGCAAGTTAATTGTAAGTCAGATTATGTGACTAAATGCGCAGCTCTGGTTGGTGGAATTTGCGAAAATGTTCTGACCTACTTCCTTACTTACTTACTTACTTTACTTACTTACTTCTTACTGACTTACTTACTTACTTACTTACTTACTTACTTACTTACTTACTTACTTACTTATATTACTTACTTAACTGTAACTTACAATCTATTGTATCTCTTTCTGCAACGGGGTCATCAAGATGTCTGAGGTGAGAGAAACAGGGTCACACCCCTCCCAACGATCCCACCCACTTCTGTTCCTTGCACTTTGGAAAACATATATAACCCCATTCTCTCTGTCATCCTCCTCATCCGAACCGGCGTCAATGGATTAAACCTCTCCATTCCGGTGAACAGGTAGAGACGTCTGAACATCTCTCTCTAGGAATCTATGCGAGGGGTTGTCAGGTATCCAATTGATGTGGGTGGGGTGGGGTGTGGTAGGGGGAAAGGAGTGCACACTATTCTGGATTAAACCCCTCTGTTCCAGTGTGAACAGGTAGAGACAGACGTCTGTTTATCTCTCTACAGGGAATCCATGCAATGGGTTGTCAGGTTGGGTGGGGTGGGTAGGGGAAAAGATGAGCAAGTTGTTTCTTAATACTGGATTATACTCCTCCGTTCCGGTGAACAGATAGAGGCGTCTGTATAATCTCTCTTGGGAATCAATGCAAGGGTTGTCAGGTCATCCAATTTATCTGGGTGGGGTGGGGTGGAGGAAAAGAAGAGCACAATGTTCATGACGTTAATTTCTTGATTATACTACTCTGTTCTGGTGAACAGGTCGAGACAGACGTATGTTAATGAACAGTAGTAATGTCTGGCTAACACACTATGTAGTGTTTTGGCCGATGAATGAAACCGTTAAAATGGACACAGCATGTAAATAAACAATGATAAATTAGTTTTTTTGGATACAAATAAAGTAGCTCGCGTAAAATCAACGTTTGATTACATGACTCTTATGGTGATTTTACAAAGTGCTGTTAATTCATTGAATAATTGTTAGAAAAAGCTATAAACGCGAACCAAACTTCTGAGCAGTTCAAGATTTGATGTGTATCGAACAACCAATGAGTTGCTAGACATGCTACAGGACCCAATAGTACTAACTCATTAATTGGAGCAGCTTATGCCCGGCGCAGACAGAGCCAACTCGACCCGATCCGACTGGTTTTCAGCCTTATTAACTCAGTATGCGCTGCCTCAGGACTCCGATTTTTCCAGTCAAGTGCCAGTCGGAGGTCATTCGAGGCCGATTCAACATGTTGGATCGGCTCCGACTGAGCGAAACTGACTCTAGCCTGACTGAAAACCAGTCGGATCGGGTCGAGTCGGCTCTGTCTGCGCCGGGCTTTACATCAAAGACATGAAATCGGGCAGATTAAAATAATTATTTGTTTCAAACACCGACCCCCCCCCTTTTTTTCACTAAAAATGTATATAAAAATGATTTCAGGGACGAGCACCGCGCTAGGTTTTTTTGTATAGCTCAGTCGGTAAAGCGCCCGGTCTAGCAATGCGGAGGTCTCGGGTTCGAATCCCGGAGAAATTCCACTTTCTTTGCTTGTTTAACATTTATATTATATAATTCTGCTCAGGTTCTCTGTATGTTTGAATTAAAAATGTATTAAATAAAAACTGGTCCTACTAAAGTGTCGATAACACTTTGTGTGTAGTCTACATATTTAATACATATCTCATGCGTAAAGAGGAGTGGTGATTGACTGCATGTAGATGTCTTGGTACATGTTCAATACCAAATCACGAAAATTGTTTTTAAAAACATCGAAGACTCTGTCTATAGAAAACACTTAACGGTTTGTTGTTTCTCATTTTTGTTTCTCCATGTTCCAGTTGCTGCAAGTTTATCATCATGTAGTCACGATGACGATGTCCGCATCCAGATGTTCTCCGTCAAGTTATTTTCTTACTCCCACGATACGGCGATAAAGGCAGCCGCCTTTAATATCACAAAATGTCACATCGTTATCGAAAATGTTAGACCTTAAAGTAAACCGTGATACGTCAACTTTATATCAGTTATGACGCACAATTGCACCGGCGGGGGTCATATTTCGGCGCGATACATGAGAAGCGACCACCTTTAGAACTAGCCTCTTTCAACCCATTGCATACGGGAACCTAATCGGCCCTGTATTATTATCTCTTTGAGATAGGGAATGGGTTAACCCATTGCATACAGGAACCTGGTCGGCCCTGTATAATTAACGTTTTGGGGAATTGCAAAACATTATTATAACATATTAAACATACTGGCAAAGCCATGCAGGTTCAACCCATTGGTGGTGGTGGTGGGGGGGGGGGGGGGGGGGGGGGGGGGGGGCGGACAAGGGGGAAAAAGAGGGTTAGTCTGTTCCAAAATAAAAATTGATGTTATGTAGTTCTTTTATTTCTTCATATCGCTTTTGGTCATCTGGGCAAATGTTGGGGGCGTTAGGACGATACGGACCACCATCTCCTCTACTGGCGTAGTGCGACTGATGGGTCGGCACGTAACTTATTTGGAGAACATTTTATATATTTCTTTATTTTGTTGTGTAATGTTTATGTAAAATTATACTGGGGCACGTGCCACCCCCCCCCCCCCCCCCTCCCCCCTCCCACATGACCCGCCGCCTCAGTCACTTTATATGCCACTGTCCCACATGGACCGAGTACCCCCTCGGCCCCTAACACAGATTGTATATTTTCCAGTTATGGTTATCCGAAATGTTAAACCAATTCCGTTAAAATTGATGAGCGCATCTATGCACAAAGTTTTAAACAATATACATCAGCTATGTTGCACCCGTTGTCTTGTTTGTGCAGAAGATAATAAGCGGCTATCGATATGAATGATTATCCTTTCTAAATATCACGAATAATTAGATATCGTGTAAGAACAAAATATGTTTCAGTATCACGAAATGTCAAGTTCGTTTCGTGCCAATCAATTAATATGGGCTCGTTTTCAAAGTTTTGAACAATATATGTTGCATCTGGTGTCCTCGTTTTGTGGAACATGAGAAGTGGATATTGTAAGAATTAGCCATGTCTACTAAATATCAACATTTTTTAGTATGGCGAAATGTCAAATAGTTTCGTCTAAATTGATAAGGGCACCTTTCCAAAGATCCGTAAACCATAAATACATTTTTAAATGTCGAATCTGGTGTTGTATTTCTGCGGAACATGAGAAGCTGTTATTGTCAGAATTGTCCATTTCAAATATCACGAATAATTATATATCTTTTTCCTGCTATACAACATGCCCTTTTTTCGTATCGCAAAATGTCATCAAGTTTCGCATAAATTGATAAAGGCACCTTTCTCAAAGCTTAGAACAATTTGATATCGCACCTGGACTGTGCCCGGCCTGTCATGACTGTTTCTGCGGAATATGAGGATCGGTCAGTAACCCTTTTTCATTTATGTAGCTTTATCTCTGCCAGTCATGCAGTTTGTTTTCTTCACTATTTACATCGCATTCGGAGCATAATATTAGTAATAATAATAATATTAATATACTGGATTTATATAGCGCCTTATATGATTGATAATCATCTCTAAGCGCTTTACAATGATAATATTACCCCCGGTCATAGGAGATACAATGCAAACCAGCACACATTGTTTGCACCATCTCCACTCCCTGGGGAGCATTCCTTCCAAGCGGCTCATGGGCAATTATACAGCTAGTAATAAAAGACTAACATAAACTTTAATTTGGAAAATTACATTCGATACGATGTGTGTGTATGCGTGTTTGTGTTGTGTTGTGTTTGTTTCCCGTTTGTTTGTTTGTGTGTTTTTTATTTTTTTATTTATGTATGTGTGTGTGTGTGTGTGTGTGTGTGTGTGTGTGCGTGTTTGCGTGCGTGCGTGCGTGCGTGCGTGTGTGTGTGTGTGTGTGTGTGTGTGTGTGTGTGTGTGTGTGTGTGTGTGTGTGTGTGTGTGTGTGTGTGTCTGTCTGTGTGTCTGTTTGTGTGTGTAAGATTGTTTGTACATGCGTTGATGTTTATAATATATGCATCAGTATGAAACTAAAGATGAATATGTATTGATGATTTGCATGGTTAATATGTATTGATGATTTGCATGGTTGCTTACCCACATGTGTTCGAATGTTTGTTTACGCTTTCACCTTCCACAACAGAATTGATGCACGTACAACCCGTGGAAATGGCGTGAATGGCTTACGAGGAAATGGGGGCAAGATGAAATCATAAACAAAATAATATTACGGTGACCGTAGTAACAAAATCAAATTAGCGTAGCAGCTTGGATTCGCATCAATTCGGGTCATCTCTTATCAATGCTTACCCAGACTTGATGGGCCAGCGACGCCGCGGCATGGCGACCGTTTAGCTACTCGATGGGAGGATAATCACTCTCACTTACTGCTCGATTTCTTTTCAAATTGTTTGTATATTAATGCCCGTAAAACATTTCGGTACGCAATGTGGATACAAAACATACGTTGGAAGTTACAGAAGAATAAATGTATGAAATGGTTTGTCACTATAACAACAAAAATGATATCAACTCACTTAATTAATCATTCAATACGACATACATACACTGTTAAAACGCTGTGTAAACAAATTCAACAACTTGTTGAAATTTTTCAACAACCGCTGATTGACATATGAACCATCCAACTGTTGTTGAAAACATTCAACAACCCCAGTTGTTTAAAGTTTACACAACTGTTGTTTTAATTTGTTCTACAACTGTTCTACAACTGTTGTTTAGAATAAATTTCAACAATCCCGTTGTTGAAATAGAAAAATACAAAACTTTGGGGTATAAGACTCACTCTCTATCGACTGCGCTATCTCGGTTCGCTTGGTTTGCGAAGGGACAAAAGAGTTTTGACGCGGTGATTTTGTGGTCGAAACTATCACGTGATTTAACACGTTTAATCAACGCTTGAACAATGGCCGCTTCACGCAACCCTTCTTCATACAACTTATAATGCTACACCTAAAGTTGTATGAAAAGATTTAACAACCATTTTTACACAGCGTTTTTACACACAGTGTACCTTTAATGGGGAAGTTTGTATAATAGGCCTATACCCACTTTTGATCAGATCCACACATTTATACGGATGTCTCTGACATCTTCAGTACCAATTAATTGAAGAACACAATAGTAAAAGTAAATAAATATTTGTATATTTGTTCGAGGGCCACTTAAATCTCGGGGGGGGGGGGGGGGGTTGAGTGAGCCCCCCCCCCCCCCCCCCCCACCCCATGTCATTGGACAGGTTTTGGTTTTTCGAATTTCCCTTTCGTTAAAAAGATATTTAAGATTGAAGTGTTCAGATGTTAAACTATCTACTGGATAGTCGTAACCGTGCACAAAGCCAGTGCAATGCGTTAGTGAATATCACTTTGCATTTTTGCTCATTACTCGGCCAAATAACGTCAATTTAACTTGAAATGTTCACACAATACCCAGTGCCATCATCTTTTGCACATTGTCAACAAAGTTACTAGATCCCTTTAAATCTGCCATTTGACCTTTATTGTAAGCCATGGACTAAATGTAAACCGTGGAATAAATTTATGTGAAAATAATTATTCCAACATTGTGAAATTAGGGTTGAATTTTGACCAAGAGGCTTCGACCCTCTGTTGATGAATCGGGCCTAAATGATATTTCGTCACATTATATACCGTATATACTGAAATGCATTTACTAGGGTTAAATTCAGAAACTTTGTTGACATGTGCAAAAAGTGATGAATGTTTGATTAAATGTGTATGTTTTGTGATCTGATATGTCCACTGAGTAATGTTGGAACATTTCACGTTAAAGGGATGTTATATGGTCCGAGTAATAAGCGAAAATGCACTGAGTGATATTCGCTAACTCTTTGAAAAATGCAAAGTTTTATGGATCTGGACATTGTTACAACATCCCTTTAAGCTTAACTCACTGACCTGGATAAATATTATATAATTGAGGTCCCTAGCAGCAACGCACAGAGGCCTAGCAGGCATTATACACCAGTGGCGTAGCCATGCAACTCAAATGGGGGAGGGACAGGGGCAAAAAGGGGGCACTGCTCCCGTAAAATATACACAGTTTGTCCACCCATGCCTCTCCCCCCAAACATTTTTTTGTTTAATTAAATAAATAAATAAAAACAAAAACAACCACAACTAATACCAAACGTAACATTGTAGCATTTAAAATGCACTGTTATTATTTGGTCGAAACAGTTTGGGAAATTAGGGATTATTTATTTCTACGAAAGGGGGAGTTCCCCTGCCGCCCCCCTCCCCCCAACTTTAAATTTTAACACCGGTCTCAGCTGTGCCAGTGCATGGCCAGGCACCTAACACACATCGCAAACAAATCTAATTTTCTACGGCATAACTCTACAACAACTCACAGCCTTCTTCGTCAGTTCTTGGGAACTTAGTATTATTTAAAGGGACACTACCGCTTTTAACCTTTCATAGGTTCGGATTCGAAAATCAGATGCACAGTGCCATCTTGCTAACGCCCTTCGCACGGTGCGGAATACACGCTGGCTCAGTGTTATGCGGTGCGCACAAACTATAATCATCTATACAGTTCAAAATGGCGCCGCGCGATGTATCATATATCCATGCACGCATGACACCCTTTAACTTACGTAATAGGCAGATGTATATCTTAATGTACTTTCTGGAACCATTCTCCACAACAATGGTCACATATTCTAAACTAACAAAATGAATACTGACTTTGGTACATATCTACTGAAACAATTTGTAATTTCCGGCGAACTTGTCTACCTTGGGGACTACAAATTATTGTATGGTCCATTGTGTTATTTGTTGTAGGATTCGAACCCAAAACCTTCGTAACAAGAGTTGGACGGTCTACCACATGCAGTTCGCAGTTCACTAACGCATTTTTCAACTTGGCTAGAATTTTTTATTTCATACCCAAGATAATTAAGGGATACTGTAAGTTTAAGTTAGATATGATTTTCTAGAATAATATTGCCACGTTATTTACATTTGAGTGAAGTAAGTCAGAACATACCTTTAAACCTACCCTGGATCATAATGAATTCCAGGGTTCTGCCTATTAACACTAATATGCCAAACTGAGTTTGTATTTGACACAGTAGGCCTACCGTCCCGTCGAAGGGTGTTGTGGTTTCATTTTGATACAGCTAAGGACTAAAAGTCCTAATTCGTATAGCAAAAAAACATTTTGTTACAACGCAATTATTCCTATCAATATGAAATTGCCATTCATAGCAAATTAGTATGCAATACAGTTATTGATTTGTTTCCCCGTGTATACATACATAACATAAAAACGCAACATTCTAGGGATTGTATAGCTAACCATGAATTGTTGGTCTTTAAATCCGTATTTTCTGTTGATCAGAATGACCACTTCTAATTCGTACTATGCACTATACAAGTATGGTCTGTACTTTTCTATTGGTGACGTCTGTTGATTTAGTTTTAAGTAATCTGTTGATGCAGACAAAATGGATTTTGTTATAAATGGTATAAAACTATTGGTGGCATATAAGAGGGTGTCAGAGGGCGAAAACCCAAGATCAAACTAATATAATAATTTTGATCGACGTCTAATAATAATCGTTTAAATCATGCATTCATTTCTCTTTCATCCATAATTATCCGCTGTACTGCGAAGAAAATCACCACAAATGGAATATAATGGGGAAGGAAAACAAGCAAACTCCCTAGTGAAAACACTGTTAATGTAACAATGACTTCCTGCTAATAAGATCATTATAATGATCGATCAATCTGGAGTTGTATTGAGGGATTTATCTGACTTGTATTAGGAGCACCCGCAGGGCCAACCGGAAGACCTCCTGCCGAAAAGGATTATGGACTCGCAGCGAACACTATTGTATAGTTGACATTTGACATTGACCTTGCCGTATATATTTTTTTCTGAAATCTGCGATCTACGATCCCCACTGGGATCGATAGTTAATCGGACTGCGCGGCTAATCGGTTAATCGATTGATGCTGGCCCGGCGAAACACATCATTATTTAGTTGTTCTTTTTGTTAAGTATACGCAATACCATTGTATGGGTTAGAAATGTACCTGATGACCGTGTGTTATAATAATGATTTGCGCTTAGAAACCCTTTATTAAGCGGTATTATAAATGCAAGCTATTATTATTATTATTATTATTATTATTATGTTTGTTTAAGTGAACTGAGCATTCGGAGAGAGTTTGGTCACCTCCGGTGGCAGTGTATCAGATGTATTTTGGAGATCCAGAAAGAAAAAAAAACTAACCATATATAAACAAATATACATATAGTTTACAAACAGTTCGCCAGAAATAATTAATATGATCTGTATTATGCATGATGCGTTTTCAGTAAGTGATCGTGACGTCTAAAATACAACGTCAATGGGTCAATGTACGAGTATCTTGGTTGAACTGTATATTTTATTTAAATTTTCTCAATCTCTATTTGTTTCTGAATGTGTTATTGTTTTTGCTGGATTATAGCAGTTATACTCGAAAATGAGCAGTGAACTCCGAATTAAACTTTGTTTCTATTAAAGGAATAGTTGAGTTTTGGAAAAGAGAGTACAGTTTAGGTCAAACTGAATTTTATTAACCAAAACCTACACCATTACAGAGGGGGCTCTCTAACAAATCATTTGTTTGAACCATTTAATACAAAATATTGTGCATGTGATGTTTTGTTTAAATAGTGATTATATAGAGAGATAATCAACAACTCTTTAAAAACGTCTGTTGTAGATTTAACGGCTGGTTCAAAATTATCTAATATTTGAGGGGCCTCACAATTATTACAAATGGTTTTATGTTTATGGATATTTCAGCCGTTTCTGAACCGATTTTGATCAACAAAGTTTATTCTTTCATTGAAATGGTATGCTCTTTCAACTTTGACACTCAGTTTTTAATTATATCACAAACAAAAAAAATCTATGTAGCGCCCTCTATACCAAAACTCAACCATCACTTTAATGTTTGTCACAAAAGTAGCGTCAGAAAACTCGGCCGCTTATTTGAAACATCTTGTGTTTCAAATTTTGTCTTTGATTGTTGAACAATTGCCCATTAAAGTTTGAAACTTTGAATTGCTTTATTACATGAAACTGGATTGGAAAGCAAATCAAG
>JBAMJV010003294.1:130000-147485 GCA_037951105.1 Echinarachnius parma
GATCAAGATATGAATTTATCGAACGTGCAAGAAGGCGAAAAAGAATATCTTTTCCGTTTTGTATCCCAAATTAAAGAAAGGCGGCGTTTTTCATCTTCCAAATGTCAAACTTAGCAACAGATCTGAATCTGATTTATTGCAAAGATGTGTATTATGGCCGCAGCGCTCGCTCTCACGTTCGTCGATTTGACACGTTTTCTTGTAAAAATGATGACGTTTAGCAGCCCTTATAAATTTAGCAAGAAGTTGTCAAAAAAAATGTTACTGACAGAGGAAAAACAAATTGAAGAGCGCGAAGCAGAGAAATAATAACATAAAGAAATCACTTGTTTGATCGAGTAACAATGGCGAGTTCTGCCTGCCACGTGTTATGGCAACATTTATGAAGTTTAGCATGCAGTCCTTAGGCTTATGATTAGGTGAGAAGATGTCAAAAAGTTAATGGGATTTGGACAAAATGAGTGCGAGAGAGTGTGACATATTTTTTTAGAAAAGATTAGTTCGATTGTTATCGAGTTACAATGGGCCAGTACAATCACTGAGGTCTAAGAAAACTACAATGTCGATTTTCTGTAATGTATTCATGCCACCTTTTATGGCAATATTTATGGCGGTTAGCAGCCCAAGTTTTCAAAAAGTTACCGGCAGAGGAAAACAAATTGAAGAGCGCGAAGCGGAGAAATAATAACATAAATAAATCATTTGTTTGATGGAGTAACAATGGCGAGTTCTACCTGCCACGTGTTATGGCAACACTGTTTGTGAAGTTTAGCAGTCCTTGGTTATGATCAGGAGAGAATTTGTCAAAAAGTTACAGAGAATGGAAGAAATTAAGGGCGAGAAATGGTGACATATTTTTTTAAAGAAAGGATTAGTTCGATTGTTATCGGGTGACAATGGCGCAGTACAATCAAGATAAATACAAAGGCGATATTCGGTTATGTATTCATGCCACCTTGTATGCCATTTATGACGTTTAGCAGCCCAAGTTGTCAAAAGTTGCAGGGAACGAAATAAAGAAATGCGCACAATAATTCAAAGCAAGACATTTTTTATTATCCCGGTACAATGGTGTACATTGTGTCGATTTTCTGTTGTAGCTACAAGCAACGCTTGATAGTAACATCAGGAAGGTTTAAACCTAAAGTATTATAACTACATGTAGTAAGCGAAAAGTTGTCTTCAGGTACAGGGAGGAAAAGGCGCGAAATCATTCAGGGAAAGAACTTTGCAATCATCATCCAGACACAATTCACCCATACAACTGGCGCCTCATTAGTATCTCGAAAAGAAGGATTTAGAATGTTCACATTGTGGCGATTTCTTTCTTCCTTTCCCCCCTCGATCATCATGTTTATAGAGGCAATATTGCTCAACCTTTCTCAGATCCGTTCTTTAATAACTACATGTACAGAAGTTTGTCCCAGACTTAACAAAACATCGTATTGTAGATGCATGGCTTTGAGCGAAGTAATCGACTATAATGAGGGCTGAGGGGTCAACGTCACAAAGTATAGCCTACAGGGCCACTCAATAAAACTCCAAAATTTATTTCGCACCTAGCATGTTTTTTTTAGAACTGGGGACTGGCACTACAATTAACCTAAGTTATTGACTTTTAAAGGGAAAGATTGGTTTTGCAGTGGTCATATAGTTGTTTACAATGTTACGATGTTGGCTTAGAGTTAGCTTGAGACAAGGTTGCGCGGTAAATGTGACACATTATATCGAAAATAATATCGCTAGTGATATTCGTTTGTCTCGCAATGTATGGTCAACAAGGGATCTAAAAGATCCCTGACGAAGTGTTGCAGCGGCGCACGAAACGTCGTGATCTTTTAGATCCCTTGTTGACCATACATTGCGAGACAAACGAATATCACTAGCGATATTATGTTCGATACTATATCCGCAATGAGTAATATATTTACCATTAGTGACAGATATATATTAAATATTAACCATTTTCAAGTACATGTACAATTGTGCATGGGCAAATCGAGTCTGCCAAAGTGATCACAAGCATTTTAAAATTCGACATCCCATTGAATTGTAACATAATTGCACAGCCCCATCTATGCACTAATGTGCCGATACTTTAATCAACAACCCCGTTTCATTAAAAAAAAATCCATTGTTGTAACTACCATGGCAACAGCTACAATACTCCATGCTGATTGGCTGATGACCTTCTAGTGACAATAGTTGGACATTTACAACAGTTGCAAAAGTTTTATGAAACATGGCACCTAGTATTTTTGTTTCAGGATTTAATGTTTTTCCTTTGTGTAGGATTCCAACCACAACTAACATAAATTCAAAATGTACAATACCGCACCATCCCTTTAACCTGCGTTATTTTCTAGCCTCGTGCTCTTGGCTAATCAGGGGGGTATTTTTATACCCTAGCTCCTTCACATTTTCGCGGCATTACAAAGTCAGGCAGGTGCGAACAGATAAGTTCCGAAATACCAGGGGTGTAAGTGTTCGAACAGACGCTCCCTTCTAGTGTGGTATAATTGTGGATTTAATGAACTCGCTTAAAGGGAAACATTACCAAATACATATTTTCATTTGTTTTGATAAATACTTGTTCAAACTATTCCTTTTATTTAGTAAAAACTCCTTTACATTTTGCAGCATTACAAAGTCAGGTAAAGTTCATCCATTCATTAATTGATTCATTGATTAATCAATCCATTCATTCATTCATTCATTCATTCGTTCGTTAATTTATGTATGCATTTATTCATGTAAATATGTATTAATTTATTCATAGTCACCCAGCACTCATTCATTAATTTTGATATTCATCATTCATTTTTTTAATCTTTAGTTTGTTTAATTAATTGTATATTGATTGATCATCCATTAATTCATTAATTAATTTCACTCAAATTCCACAGCTTTGGTATATCATTTGAAAGGGAACGATTCTCATTTTAGAGGTTGTATGTATTAAATGTACTTTAAAATGGTTTCAAAACCAACCAAAACCCTGACAAAGGTAATTTTTGGAAGAACAAATACTCGATTATAACATCTTTGATCCTCTGATGAGGGGGAGGGTGAGTATGATGTGGTCGTTGTTTGTTTTCAGAGGGCCGAAGTGAAGAGGCGTGAATTCCAAAAATGTTAAAGCACCACCATGGGGGTCAGTTGAACCCTTCCTGCCCCCTACACATTCTTCCTAATTTCTTTCATCTTTCTCTCTCTCCCTAATTCTGTTTCCCCTCCTTTTTCCCCCCTCGTTGCATCCGTCCTAGTCACGCTACCCAACCTTATTTCTGTTTGTATTCTATTTGAGTTTCTGTAATGAGAATGAGAATCAACATAACTACACCCACAAGAGGGCGACATTTCACTAAAGACCGTGGTACATCATGGACCCTACTACATGCAGTACAATTACACTGAAGAGAATTAACATGTACATCCAATCATTTATATGTAGCATTCTTTATTAAACATTTTACATTACACAGAAAAGCAAGTGCTTTGCAGCTTATCCCCTCGACTGTTTCCTCTGTTTTTGTATGTTTTGCGTCATTTTCTGCGAGGCTCAAAAAAAGGCAACAAATATTGCACACCTCTCAAAGAATGCATATTTATTTTGCTTTCTTTTTCACCTTCTTTCATATAGATTCTCTAAAATCTTTATAGTTCTTTTCCCTCTCATAATGTCTTCCATGATCTATATAACTGCTTAAATCAGAGAATTCAGAGGATTCAGTTTTGTTCCTTCTCCATCTGTTCTATTTTTGTTCAGCTCGGCTCTTTAATAACTTTAATGAACCAGCACGATCGCCTTTTTGGCAGCAGTTCTTGGTCCTGGAGAGAATTTTGCGCAGTAAATAGTTTGCTAGATTGCATGATGGTGCATAAGAAGTGCTGGTCAGGTAAGGTAGATCATATTTCATCCTTTTCTTTCTGTTCATCATCTCTTCATAATGTCCGTCTTTCTATGATATTTTGCTCTGTTTTCTGTCAGCCCATGTATAACAAATTGACTCCGCCTAATTTCTGGGCCCCGTTGCAGAAAGAGATACAAGCGATAGTAAGTTACGATTGAGTTACGATTGACTTAAGATTGACTTACAATCAATCGTAACTTACAATCGATTGTAAGTCTGAAAATTTGCGTTTTTCAACCAATTAGATTTGCGCATCCAGTTCACATGACCAGACTTACAATAAGGGAGTTCGTAGTTACAAACTGCGCATGCGCCAATTTCTGAGACGAAAATTCACTGTACCAAAAACATCGATATTGCCCCAGACCTTCGTGCAATTATTGTCACATTTGAAACGTGTTTTCACGGGAAATTTAGCTCGAAGTCATAAATATTTTCTGAATTAATCATACCGGACATCTCATATACATAAGACTGATTTTGTTTAATTAATTTTTTCTATTTATTTTCGTATTTTAACAAAAATGTCAACGTTCGTATCTGGGCTTTTATTGAAATCGCAAAGGCCCCATACGTAGATTTGTGTGTACTGTTTTCTTTTAAGTGTTTAGAACTGGCAAAGATGTGATTTTTATTCTTAAAAAAATTATTTAGCCTGCTTCAAGTTTGAAAATTAAAATGAATGGGTTATATTTATTCAATTTTAAATATTTTAGGATTAAGGTGAGTTTGTTTTGGTCAGGTCTTTCAAACGTAACGAAACACAAGGAGAATTCACGCACGCACGCCGAAATTCTGCATAGAGCTCCTGTACTTTAAATGTGTGCATCACAGGCTGTGCCGTAAACGTACGCGTACAGCCTAAATTTTGGTACAATCTTCCGAAAACCCGGTTACGTCCGTTGCTCCATGGCCTAACTACGAACTCCCTTATTAATTGTAACTTTCTGCAACGGGACCCTGGTCAGGTAAGTTAGATCTATTTCCATCCTTTTCTTTCTGTTCTTCATCTCTTCATATTGTTCGTCTTTCTATCATACTTTGCTCTATTTTTTTCGTCAGCCCATCAATAACAAATTGACTGCACCTTCTTTCCGGTGATGCAGTTTGGGTCTCTCTTGCATCAATCCTTTCTTTCTCTTTTCACTTAAAGGAGAAATTCAAAGGGAATAGAATCAAGTTATTATGGTTTATGTTATGATAGAATGAGTTATTAAAGCAATTTGTACAGTTAACATGTCATGAAAGTGTTTCAGTTTCATGTTTTATGAAAATAAAATTGTAGTGAATTGACCCTCTCCTTTACCATGAAATCGGCACAGCAAAGTGGCTCTGTGCGTGACGTAAGAGCCGGGCTCCACAGCTCAAGCTCGAACGGCGATCTACACGCAAATGTTCATAGAGTGGACGCAGTTCTACCCTCTCAAAACGATTGAATATTGCCTGAATAATCAATATCTGACACACAGTTGTCCTCTCATGTCCTGAAACATATCCTAATGTCAATATTCATGTCATTATTGGCATTGAAAAAGTGTCAATCTCCGTAAAATAACTGTTTACAACTCACCATTTTGCCGAATTGTTGTTCATATACACGGAGATCTAGTATGAAAAACAAATCTATTGCTGTACATGTGTTTCAAAACAAAATTACCTAGTAGGATCATGTTCCGAGCTAGAATTGCCTTTGTTATAACAACATTTCTTATCCATTTCAATATGTCAATAACTGGTATGATTACATATAATAGAGTATTTCTCACCGTTTTGTTTTGGTTTTGTTTCGTTTCGTAAGAGTTTCGTCCATCACGAAATACATGCAAGCGTGCGATCGTATACCCGGCCGATCGATCGGAGCAAGCTTAGCTATTTTAGCACGTGCACTCGAGTCGAGTTACGTTTGTTTTGATGCGCGCGCAGGAAATGTAAATCCGCCAGCGCTATCAGCCGTATAGGTAATGCGGCTGCCAATGTTCAGAGAAATCGCGGATGAATCGTAACAACACAGGAGATCGCGAATCTAATTCACTCGACTTTTCAAGCTAAACCATGAAACTAGCCATGATAGATCGACTAAAGTAATAACTATTCTTTGTTTTTTAAAATTTCATTTGATTCATAATGATTATTAACTGTTTGTTTCCATCATGGAAGTGGTCAATTCTCCGTCTGATATGTCAAAGTGAAACTACATGTTGGAAAAAAATCGCCTGCTCCCAAATTTGTGCAGGCCTACTGCACAACACAGTCGTATAGTTTCCCCTTCTTTTTTCACCTTTTTTCAACTTTTTTTAGTCACAAACAATACATTTGTTGGAATATCATGATGAAAATATAAATGAGAAGCAAATTTCAAACAATGTAGTATTATAATTTATTCTTGGTAAGGGAAAAATAGCACATAAGTTGAAGCTTGTCTTTCCAGCCTGGTATGTTATACATGCTTATCTACCTACAACCACGGCAGCCGCCTGGGCTTCAAGCCCGGTTCTTACGTCACAGCTAAAGGCCGTTTCGAGTAGCGATTGAGCGAATTTGTCCCTGGGAATAGGGTGATGTTTTCACCCTAATTTCGCTTTTACGGAAGCGTTATATTGTTTGAATGTCATTCAAGCTCATTCGATGGCTTATAAGCTTTCTGTAGATATGAATATCGTCATATGTAGGGGTTTTCTTTGATTTTCTCCTTTAAACATTTTCTCATCACTTTGACTGTTATCCATCACTGCCTATCATACCTAGATGTTGTCCATCTTTATCTTGTATTTTGCTCTGTTTTTCTGGACTCAATCCCTGACAAAATGCTTGCACCTTCTTCTTGGCAATGAAGTTTGGGTCTCTCTTACACCCACCCCTTCTTCATCTTTCACTAAAGGTAGTTTGGATTTGAAGATAAGATGCGCAGTGCATCTTGCTAACTCCTTGTGCATGGTGCGTAATATAGCATCCTCACACATGAAAATCTTTCAGAGAATCATCAATCACTGTCTATCATCTTTTGATGATATCCGTCTTTCTCTCGTATTTTGCTCTGTTTTTCTGGACTCAATCCCTGACAAAATGCTTGCACCTTCTTCTTGGCAATGAAGTTTGGGTCTCTCTTACACCCACCCCTTCTTCATCTTTCACTAAAGGTAGTTTGGATTTGAAGATAAGATGCGCAGTGCATCTTGCTAACTCCTTGTGCATGGTACGTAATATAGCATCCTCACACATGAAAATCTTTCAGAGAATCATCAATCACTGTCTATCATCTTTTGATGATATCCGTCTTTCTCTCGTATTTTGCTCTGTTTTTCTTGACTCAATTCCCAGCAAAATGCTTGCACCTTCTTTTTGGCAATGCAGTTTGGGTCTCTCACACCCCTCCCTTCTTCATCTTTCACTATAAAAGGTAGTTCGGATTCGTAGATAAGATGCGCAGTACATCTTGGGAACCCCTTGTGCATGGTGTGTAATACACACTGGCTCAGTCATTATGCAGTGCGCACAAACTAGCCTAGTTCACGATGGCAACCAGCGGTGCAGCATCTTCACGCATGACAATCTTTAGAGATTCATCAATCAATATGTCTTTCATCTCTTGATATTGTCCCTCTTTCTCTCGTATTTTGCTTTGTTTACCGCTAGCCAATCGCTGACAAATTGCCTGCATCTTCCTTCCCCCGTTGATGTTTGGTTCTCTTCTGCACTTATTTCGACCTCTTCTTGTGCTTCGAGCGGTCTTGATGTGACTCTTGATATGATATCCTGGGAGACAAAAAGAAAAGTGAATAATGAATGTTCAACTTTTACTTACGCGAACATAAGATTTGCAATAATTGCACCAGGTAGCTCAATCCAAACCACTTTTCATAACTCAGCATACACAAACATTTTGCGAACATCGTTATGAGATCATTCGAGAAAATATTTCCTCATTTTCAAATTTTGCGAATATTGTCATGAAAATATACCCTATTTTTAATTCCGCGAAAAAATTTAATGTTTGCGAACGCATGCTAAAAAAGACCCCTTTTTACGCGAAATTCTTAACGATACTGTGTAGGCCTACACATCGTTAATGTGTAGTGACACCACCAGGACTGCCACATAGACCCAGTAACTGTCATGTATTGCCATGGTTATACCGTAATTGCCACAAAATAACGGCGGAATAGCCATGTTTCATAGCATTTAACAATAGCATTACATGGCTCTTATGGCAAGGCTTTATAGTTAGGTGTGATTATCAAATGGGTAGAAGAATCCCTGCATTCTGATTGGTCAATTAGCGTGTAAGAATTTTTACTGATGCATTTTTACTAATGCATTTTACTAATGCATTTTACTGATGCATGTCAGCATGGCTCACTTTACTAATTTAGTTTGATTTTCGCATTTTTTTGCGCCCATTTTATAAAACAAATGCTGCACAGGCATATTTCGTGGATCGGTAAGAATTGTCTGCACTCTTTTAACTTTGGAAAAGGTCTAAAACCCACTCACTGCACTCGTGGGTTTAAACCATTCCAAAGTTAAACTCGTGCATACAATTCTTACCGATCCACTCAACCCTGTGCATCATTTGTATACTGGGACATCAGACATTATGGGTGGAATTGTTTGTGAACAATGCTCTGCCCCCCCCCCCCCCCCCAATGCATTGTGTTTTCGGAACGAATCAGCGCGCCTGATGTAAACCATGGTTTAAACCATGGTTTAAACCATGGTCTACATCTATTAAGTGCTGCTTGTAGACAAGATAAAACCAAACATCACATTTGCAAATTTCTTTTGATACAGCAGTTGGTGCTTGCTAACCAGCATCACAACAAAAAAATCACCATCTGAAAACATTGACATCTCTTTATCAATGAATATAGATTCACAAAAAGTGAAACAATTACATTTTGTATCCATCAATTTACAAATGGCTCTATATAGATGTAGACCATGGTTAACAAAAACATCCTTTGTGAATTCCACCCATTTACAGGGTTTCCTCTGAACTGCTCCATTATTTTACTTACCATTCCAAGTGGCTGCAGGGCAACATCGTGCAGTTTGTTGTGCAGATATTCCTTCATGCTGTGATGTGGAATACAAACACAAAATAATGGATCTTTATTACCTGTACATGTATTGTTTCATTGCTCTATTGATGTAGAACACAGCCTTTGCCTCCCAAACATTGCATAACGTTATTTGGCTTAGTCAAATACGAGTCTCTGACTGGCTAAACACAGTCACATGATTTCAATTCAATTCAGTATGTAACACGGGAGAGCGGAATGTCTCACCTCTGAGAGCCGCGATATAACGATTCAGGAGAATTTTTGGTTTATACCTATGGCAAAAAATGATAGGGATGCTATCGATTGCAAGTGTTATGTTTCATGCTGGAGTAATTTTGTTATCAAAGTTCGCGCAAAGTTCGCACATAAAGATATATATATATTTTTTATAAACCAAGTCAAGTCAATATGTTAACTTTGTTTTCAGGAACATAATGGAATGTTCCTTTCGGGATTTTAAATGCTACTTTCGTGAAGACATTAAGTCACTCGACTACGTCTCGGGACATAATTATAATCTTCACTCTATAGCATTTCAAATCCCTCAGAGAGAAATATTCGCTAGCTTTATTTCATGCTAAGTTTATTTTTGATGAAATGGCTCATTATTTAACACATGATGCTGAAGTTACTAACTAGGGTTAACTTAATAGTGAGTACCAAAGACCAGCCCAGGAACATAAGTTGATGTAAAATAGATTTAGCATGGAATTAAGCTAGCAGGGTTTTATAAATATGGGCCCAGGTTAGCAGTACAATAATAATAATAATAAAAGCTTGCTTATTGTTATTACCCATGGTCATCAGGTATAGTTCAAACCTACACAATGATATTGCATACTTTCTCAACTCCCTGGGGAGCATACTAGCAATACATGCAATGTACCTTTCAGAAGGCGGGCCAGCACTGAGATGATGACTGAGGTGTTGATGAAGGATCGCAGCATTGGTTTCTGTCTCCACCTCTTGCAGGCCACCAAGTCGCTTTCCATTCACTGTGAAGGACAAAATTAACATTATAAAAAAATATGACTATAACTAGTACAGTGGAACCTTTTTATAACGAGCATGGTAACAAAAAATCTGTTATGACTGTTTGAACAAAAAAATTAAATGACTGAATAATAATAATAGGATTGATTGTTATAGCGCCTGATGAGATACAATATGTTGGTCATAGGATACAATGCCAGCTCGCACACATAGGCCCGGATTCACAAAGGAGGTTTGTGTAAACCATGGTTTAAACCATGGTCTACATCTATGGAGAGCTATTTGTAATTTGATGGAGAAAGAAAGTAAACTCCTTACTTGTTAACAATGTTGATGCTACACATTTACTAAAGGCACCAAATAAATGTTTGTCTTCTCAGATGGTGGAATTTGCTGGTTAGCAAGCACTAAAATTCATATAATTAGAAGGGGGAAAATGGTTTTACTTGTCTACGCGCAGCACTCCATAGATGTAGACCATGGTTTACACAAACCTCCTTTGTGAATCCGGGCCATAGTGTTCACCATCTCCACTCCCTGGGGAGCATTACTTCAAATCGGCATTGAGAAGATCATTTTGACATGAATATCTTTCACCTCCTACCAGGTCCAATTAATAGACCTGGGGGAGAGATCAGCAATACTGGATTAACTGTCTTGCTAAAGGTCAAACACATTGGGCATGCACTGGTTTCTAACTCGGGATCTCAAGGATTTAAAAGCGGTGCTCTACCAATCTTGCCACACCACGTCTGGTCCACCTTACCTTGGTCTTGATTTGGTTTGGTCCTTGTCACAGCCTCGGAGGTTAACTTCTTGATGTTGACGAGGGTATTTCTGACTGCCTTCACATGGGCACATTCAGTAGCATCCTGCAGGATGTCAAGAAAATAAATTCAGATCTATTCAGATTTAGCCATCAATACATGGCATAAAGAGTTGCGACTCAACACAAGTCATAAAAAAAGTGCATTTGTTCCGATCAGATTTACACATTTAGGCGCAATTTCTGACTTCAAATTTGAAATTATTGCGTATGTTTCTGCAAAGGGGCCCAGGGGGTGTTGCATAAAGAGTTGTGATCATTTGTAAAGTTCCGATTAAACACAAGTCTAAAATGTTCATTTGAGCCAATCAGATTTATGCATTTAGGCACATATTCTGACTTTGTCAAATTATAGGGGAGCATGTAACTACCCCCTTCCCCCTACCCTCACCCCCCCCCCCCCCCCCCCCCCCCATGGCTAAGCCACTACCTTCAGTAGAATTACCACTGTAATTACCTTAGTTTAAAAATAAAAAAATTTCATACAATCAACTTACTTTTTTGGATTTGCAGTTTCGGACATCCTCAATGGCTTTCCTCAGAAGTTGTACTGATTTTGACCGCTAGATGGTGCGGTCAGACACTGGTCCCACACATGACTCAGCATGCAGCCCTCCCCCCCCCCCCCCCGTCAAAAAGTTGATTGTGTGAAAATAACATTTTTTAACTACCGATTTCCCTATCAGATGAATCTAATTAAGGATGTAAATTTTACCTTGTTCAACATTTCTGTTCCTGTTGTGTCATCTGAACTAGCTGGTAGATGGTTGTACTGATCAATGACGAGGCTGTACAAATCACCACTCAGATATGGATTCTGCAACAAAATCTGAAATAAAGAACAAGTAAATGTTCTTCAAATGTATGTACACGTACAGTCAAGCCTTTATTTAATAGTTGCCACCTATCTATAATGTAGATGTTAACCCCTTCCCTTAGAGATTTAGAAATCTCCATAGACTTTGTACACATCCCACCCGGTTCCCGTAGTCAATGGGTTAAAGGTATCACTGCATCGCTTGAGTTTTTTAATTGGAAGTCAAAGATACGTGACCTTTTGTAAGTGAATGTCTGCCCAGATATCGCTAAATTTTGTGATCTGTGTACAAATCCCATGGAAATGTATTTTTTTTCATAGGGATCATAAAACTTTCAGTATATGTCATTCTTATCACTGGACTTATTTCATTTCAGGCTTAAAATGGTTGGATAATGGTCAATCATTTCATTGAAACAACAATAGAATACATAAGTAAAAAGCAAAGAAATACATTCATAGAAATTCCCTAAACAAAGAAAAACAAACAGAAAATGTTGGCTGTTGAAATTGTAATTGTTGAAAAGTTGTTCATTAAATCATAAAGAATATTCATGCATACAATTAGCATATTTCAAGCAATAATTAAAAATACACTTGAGTATTGGTACTTCCCGAAATCCCCATGACACTGAATTCAATTGGTTGGTTTTAATTCCATTTGAAAGTTCATTGAATAAAACATGTGAAATGAAATCATTCCCTTTCAAATGCTCTCATAGTTGTAAAATTTGATTTCAACATATTTTATTTATAGATCGTTTAGCCAAACGATATCTTGACTTTTTTTAAAAATACATAAAATGCATCTACACTTCTTTCAAAAAAATTCAAGAGGTTTTAAATAGTTGTTGATGATATCTCTATTTAATCATTATTTTAACAAAACATCACATGCACAATTTTGTATGTAAAATGGTTGAAACCAATGATTTTTTAGAAAGCGCCCTCTGGAGTACTTGTAATAGCTATTTTTTAATGATAACCGGGCTTTTACTTAGTTGTTTGTAATTTTCTATACATTTCGACCATGGTGGAGTTATAACTATTAGGTTGTACTGTAATGGTGCAGGTTTTGGTTAATACAATTTAGTTTGACCAAAACTCAACTATCCCTTTAACAATTTATAGACTAAAAAAAAAAAATGTTGGCATAAATTTGCATATAATCATTTTAGAAATTGATTATTTCCCCAGAACTAATTATGCAATAGTGTAGTTTATATGTCACAAGCTATTTATCTGTGTCTTTACTACAGTGGCTACTTTCCATGTTTCCCTTGGATAGTCTCTTTGACACAGGTTTGACCAAGTATATTATTCATTCACCTTTAAAATAAGCCTGCGTGAGTGCTGCAGCTGTTGGAAGGTGATGGGTCTCGGTCCCGGTGCTGCACCAGGTTGCGTGTTAATGATATGCAACCCCCTGTTGAACTGCGTTATCACCCCTGGCTTGGTCTGCAGCTTCTTATAGACCTAGTAGATAATATCGTAGGATGAGAAAGAGAAGGGCACTAGAAAGTTACTTTTTTGTACTTCAGAAATAATCGTGCTTTGAGGATTCAATAAGACATGGGATACATGTACATTGTCAGGTGAGAATGAGAAGGGCGCTATTCACTTTTTGTACTTCTGAGATAATCATGCCATGCGTTTGGAGGGTTCAATATTAGGGGATGAGATACATACAGTGCATTACATCGTAATGTGAGAAAGAGAAGGGCGCTATTCCCTTTTTGTACTTCAGAGATAATCACGTTTAACGTTTGAAAACCATTTTGAAACCCATGTAGCTCTCTTTTATGTTTGTGGAATGACAAACAAATGTACATAATTATTATCTGAACATTTTGCATCATGTAGAGAAGGCTCCAAGCTCAAAGATGGTATGCGTAACTCAATTTAGCCACAAATCAACTTAACACCTTCTCACTCTCAACCGATGAAATGAGGAAAGAATGTCTAGAAAAGGGTGTTTCTGACAAGGAAGATTGAAAAACCAAAGGAACAACAGATGGCAAAGCAGATTCAAGATTCAAGACGTAATTTCTTCATTCAAAATTGAAAATTGAAAATGTGCCCGCTTCCGCAATATGGCAACTTAAGTCTGCTACCACAAATAATCTGGCAACCTAAGTCCACCACACTACACAAGCTCCAGGTTGTGTGTTGATGATCTACTGTGCTATTGAACTGTGCTATCACACCCGGCTGGCTCTGCAGCTTTTTGTACACCTAGTGGATACAATGAGGGAAGAATGCATAGAAATTGTTCATATAGTTACATCAAATAGATATTTGTAGTTAGTGCAACTCATGGCCATGGGTGTTGATCTGAGCTAGTTGAATTGTTTTTACCCCATTCCCTTTGAGCTTCTGAAATCCCAGTTTCCGTAAGTAGCAGCTATATTATTATAGGTTAAACATTTTCTTAATAATAATAATAATACACAGTTTTTATATAGCGCATATCACATTGCCGAAGCACGTCTCTATGCGCTTGTATTATTACCCTGGTCGTTACTGGTACAGTTCAAACCCGCACAATTATCTTGTGCACCATCTCAACTCCCCGGGGAGCATACTAGCTAATGGCAGCCATATAATGATAGCGCGCACGCTAATTAACACCCAACCAGGTACCCATTTATACTCCTGGGTAGAGAGCAGCAATGTGGATAAAATGCCTTGCTGAAGGACAAAGGCAGTGGGCAGGGTTCGAACTCGGGGTCTCACGATCAGAAAGCACGCGCTCTACCGATCTTGCCACACCACTTCCACTTCTTACATTTTCTAGCCTGATTGGCCATTCACAGCCTCTTTATTGTTCCATGTCTCCGCCCTATTTCTTCGTTGTTTACATGTGCACTTATATGTGTATTATATAGATCTGGTTTTTGTATGTATCATTGTCACTTAGCCTCTGAAGAAGATTCTGCTAGGATCGAAAATGTAGGCGCTATATTGACTCTCATTTTCTTACCCCTTCAAAGTAGTTAGTGCATCTCATAGGTGTTGAACTAGTTGAATATTTGTTTACCCCATTACCTTTGAGATTCTGAAATCCCAGTTTCCCTAAGTAGCAGCTATATATTCCTTCCTCGGCATTATATCCAAACTTTTGGATCCTGCTGAGTATCGACGTAGAAGTAGAAGTAGAAGTATAGGTTAAACATCTTCTTACCCCTTCAAAGTATTCAGCCCACTGCATGGCCCTCTGGAGAGCCTCTTTATTCCAGTGCCCCGCTGTCTCCGTCTTGGCTGCCTGGGTGAGCTCCAGGAAGGTCCTGGCATTTCTCATCACCTCATTCATCCTGTCTTATGACAGTAGGGCGGCGGCAACAACTGAAAAGGGTTACAAAGAGCATAAGGCTGTAAGCTGATAATCAAAGTTTCCTATTAGAGTAGCACTAGGAAAGCAAGCAGAATGAGTCAAGATTAATGTCAATTTATTCCATGGATCTATCTTTCTCTAGGTTAATCAAATTATCATAGTCAGCATACTCTAGTATGACCATTTACATTGTAGATCTGTGATCATCTATCTATGATATCTATGCATTTCTCAGCTCACCTCCTCATTCGTCTTGCCTAAAAGCGATCTAGTAACATTGTCCAAATCTACAAAAATTACTTCATGATAATTTCTGAATATATTTTCAAAAATGTTGTTGTGCGAGTCACTTTGGCATATGTGTGCATGCCGATGGCTCATCTTACGGGGACACTGCCCAATGTATAGAGGCGTGATCTCAGGCTCGGCGGCGACCTAGCTTTTGGGGGTATTCAACCATATCCCCAAGAGTGCAAGTGCTCTGACACATGGGTAGTTTGTGGTGCTAGCGAGCGGTATGTTTGGGAATACATACCACAAGCGCACGCAATTCAAACTGCGTATTAAAGGTAGATGCGATCTTCGGGAATATCCGCCATAAGGCCAGGCCAGATCAACCTCGGGCATCGTCTCTCCACGGCACGTGGTTGGAGCTGGTCGGTGGGAATCGAGGATTCCAAAACTCTGGGAGAAATTGGTATGGCTCTGGGAAGCCTTATTTGGTATAGGTTTGAGGCATAGGGTTTATGTGTATGTTGTGTAGTTTTGTACCGTTTATGGTGTGTTGGTCGGTAGTTATTTGTCGGGTTTATGTTGGGATATTGGGGCGTGACTCATAATGGAGTCGGCATGGTGGAGGTCGTTGCGCCGTGGCAACAGGTGTGAGCTGGCCTAACAAGCAGTAGATCGACAAATCTAGCGCTTTCATGGCCTCTTTGACATTACTGACATATTTTATTGTCGGCATTCTACGTTAAATATGTCAGTAATAATGTCAAAGAGGCCATGAAAGCGCTAGATTTGTCGATCTAAACAAGCAGCTGCACTGTACGGGTGGTGAGGGGCCGAGGGCGGCCCGCGGAGCTGCTCCGGAGGAGCTAAATGGGGCAAGTTGTTTGAACTCTTTGTTATTGTGTGACTCTGGGTGAGTTTATGTGACAGTGCATGGTAACATCCTTATTATTCACTTTAAAGGGGTTTTGGGATAACCAGAATCACTTCAATCTCAATGACAATGAATGTGCACTGAAGGATTTTTAAATTTGTCTAGTTTAAATTACTGAATAAAAGTTGGTGATAAATACTTATTGAATTGAGGTACAACTGACTGGACCATTTACCTTAGTAGATGTGCAAATTTTGGTTTGCCATACTTCTTTAGACTTGACGAATTACTACGCCGTAATATTATTTATACTAGTGAATGCCTTGGCATGTTGATCCAACACCAATGTCAATATGTGGGACACGATAAGGAGAAATAAAAATGCAATCCTGGAAATTGCTTACCTGATTCCTAAGTACTTGGCTCAAATTGAGACTTTGAATTACACCACTTGAAACATGTTACTGTATAAAATTATATAAAGAGTTTTTTTTACCTATGTCGATGATGAAAAAGATGAAACGTAGCGGTTCCCACGTCCACGATCCTTTCTCCAAGTCCCACAGCAGACGAGACCATTAACCGCACAGAGGTACGCGACCAGTACTCCAGCGACCATATAGAGTGGCTTCAAATAAACAAATACAAAAATTGACTAACTTCAAGTGCACTATGAACGCAGTAAAAACGTGTTTTTTCACGTGTTACCATCAAAGTATATAGCATAACTTGAGCAATAGGATGAAAAGAGTAATACATTGCAAATTTCAAGAAAACATCTCTTTAATTTTTACTATATAAGGCAAAACCTCGCGAGCAATCAAAAAATTCGGAAACGTTTTTACGAATAGATCGAGAACGTAATTGTACTGCGTCTTCAAATAGCCAATATAATATATTATACCGCTTGATATGGGAGGGGGAGGGATAGATTAGAATGTCATTTTCCTCTCGCTCGACAAATTTAACAGCTAGTGAGATATGTCATATTAAAGAAGAAGACCTCTTCTTTCACGTGGTATATGCCACATATCGGAGCAAGAATTCAGTTTCTTACTGTTTAAAAATGTCCGTACTGGTCGATAGAGCAAAATCGCTCACTTCGCACATACATTGTATACCGCTTGATATAGGGTGGGGAGGGGGGGGGGGGGGGGGGGTGGGTAGATTCAATTGTCATTTTCTTCTCGCTCGACAAAATTTACAGCTAGTGAGATATATGAAATTAAAGAGGAAAACCTCTTCTTTCACGTGGTATATGCCACATATCGGAGCAAGAATTCAGTTTCTTACTGTTTTAAAATGTCCGTACTGGTCGATAGAGCGAAATCGCTCATTTTGTACACTATATCTATATCGCTTGATAGAGGGGTGGGGGGGGGGGGGGGGTAGATTCAAATGTAATTTTCTTCTTGCTCGACAAAATTTACAGCTAG